>PPJH02000008.1:0-286367 GCA_003705705.2 Blastobotrys raffinosifermentans
GTGCTACAAAAAAAAGAATGAGGTCACTTGACCAAGCAGACTTTAGTCATGCGCTGTTCACATGCTGTGCACGTGATATTTACCAATCTTTATTAAGTCACGTGAATATACTCATTTAAATATCACGTGACTGTAATCACCCCACTATATATCACGTGATCACTTTATCCCTTATATCCGGAGTTATCTCCGCAACCAGCGCAATGAATTTATAATCTTAACGTTTGCTCATTCACAATGGTCAAGTTGAACAATGGTCTTGAATTGCCTGATGTAGGGTTTGGAGTGTACCTAACTCCTAAAGGAGAGGCAAAGCGATGCGTTTTGGACGCATTGGAAGCTGGATACCGTCATATTGACAGTGCTACAGTGTATCGCAATGAACAGGAGAGTGCGGAAGGAATTCTAGCGTTTTTGGAAAAGAACCCCAATGTTTCTCGTAAGGACATTTTCTTCACATCTAAGATGTGGGCCGATGACTTTGGATATGAAAAGGGCAAGCAGGCCATTGAAGCTTCTCTTGAAAAGGTCAAGGGGCTGGGGTACATTGACTTGTACCTGCTTCACACTCCAGCTCCTGGTAAAGAGCTCCGTCTAGGAGCGTACAAGGCCATGCAGGAAGCAGTAGCCGAGGGCAAGATCAAGTCCATTGGAGTGTCCAACTATGGTATTCATCATATCAAGGAATTGCTTGAGTGGGACGGACTCAAGGTCAAGCCTGTTGTCAATCAGATTGAGATCAATCCTTGGCTTCAACGAAAGGAGATTGCAGACTATTGTCGCCAGAATGGCATTGTTGTTGAGGCGTACTCTCCTCTGATGAGAGGACAGCGCCTGGACGATCCTCAATTGGTGTCAGTTGCTGAGAAGTATAAAAAGTCTGTTGCTCAGATCCTTATCAAATGGAGCTTGCAAATGGGTTTTGTACCTCTTCCAAAATCGGTGACTCCGGAGCGAATCAAGAGCAACATTGACCTTGATTTTGAGATGACCCCAGAGGATGTAAAGGCCCTAGGAGACCCCTCCGCATACTTTGTGACCGTTCCTCGATGGGATCCTTCTACCCTTCCTTAGTTACTTCCCTAGTTGTTTGTGATAGCTGAAACTCAAATTAGCCTATAGTACAAAGCAAATAAATAATAAAACAAAAGACGTAAAAAAGAGGAAAGATGGTCGTAATTCATAAGCGCTCAGAACCAAACAAATGGAGATGAATAATAGTCATCCAGAGTGGTAGCACGCACGCTGCGTCGTCGACAAACCTGGGACAGAGAGGGCCCCTGTTCGTCTGATGGAGGAGCAGCAGCAAGGGCAATAATGGACCCGCTCTCGGGCTGATGGCGATCTAGCACATCACCAGGCTCCAGAAGCCCTCTAGAAACCAAGTACAGTCGGACGGCAGCCTCGGATTCGCCATACGAAGGCAAGGTGGCATCGGCTTCCTCCCACGCATTGTCAGAGTACTTTGGTGGAAGGCAGTGGCGGACCTTGTGTTCAAATCGAATGTTGGAGATTAGCTTTAGAAAAGATTTAGCCCGCTGCTGGGTAGTAAATGGGATGGTTGACACCGACTGGCCCAAGTAGCACACAAAATACCACACGTCGGCACTGTCCAGGGCCTTCATACAGTCAATCTTCTCAATGGATATTGAGTACCCCGGGGCCTGTGAGTCAGGGATAAAGATTATCCTCTCCGTGGTCACGTATACCGCTCCCTTTTGCGATCCGCCTACAATATGCTCCGGATCATTTTCAGCAATATCCTCTAGAGGACTCGTCTCGTCCACCTCTGACACGGTGGATCCGTTGGACGTGCACCGGCGACACTTTAGGCGGGCCTCTTGGGCCCGAAACTGCGACGGCTTCAAGGCAGAGTACTTGTTGGGGAACCTCTGCAGAAGCATCTCGTTTGGTAATAAGATAGGCGTGCGACCACTCACGGGCGAAGAAGAAGACTCGTCCTCGCATCGATCACAGCAATACTCTAGGCTCTCTTCACACTGGGGTTCCATACCCCCCGTGCACGTACATGGCGGAGGCTCCTTGGCCACCTTTCGCTTGATCCATGCCCGCAGTTGCATGCTTGCAACAACTATCTTTAACTATTGTTTTCTTTCTGCTGGCAACAGTTGAGTCCGTGTTGTTGTTGGCAGCAACGGGGTCCCTGATCTTATAAGGAGTGTGCGCTATATTTCACTTTTTTTTTGATTCTGATATACTGTGGGGTGATATGGCGCTTACCCGTTTTGGTCGGGTGGAGAGATGCACAGATGGCCAATGAGAATGCAACAGCTCACGAGGAGCATTCGAGACAAGGTTTGGTGGCCACCAGATTATGTGGTTATTTTAGGGATCAGCCTGGGTCACTTTCGGCGATTTGCCCCTGATTTGTTCATCTTGTTGTTGTTCACCCTCAAATGGTTTTTTGTGGAGAGATGACCTACCGTGGGTCCAGACCTGGTGACGTCAGGCTGCGCCACTGCACGAGCGCAGCACGAGCGCGCAGCAAGTATGGCCAGCTATAGGATGACGACACGGACAGGGAGCAGCGGGACCAAGAATGCGTGGTGTGATCGCAACCTTGAAGGACCTGACGGAGATGGATTGTGTACTGGGTCATTGAGGGCGGGATCCCGGGGCACCAGCCAGGGGCGTGGACAAGGAGTGTGAAAATTCAGGGCGCCGTGCACAAGCGGGGTGGAGAGAGACGCGGTGCGGCTAGGTCTGGGGCATTGGAATTTGGCATTGGTGAACGACAACAAATTCTTTTGGTGAAGAGGGACGCTATGGAGTGAGTGTATGTAGTGGTTGCAGCTATCAACGCAGCACTGAGAATGGAAAACTCAGTACGTGCATAGTAGAATTGTAAAAGTTTTTTTGTGTTGTGAGTACAAGCGGCAGCTCATCTGTGGGCTGAATAGCAGTCCCTGCGTCTGTGAGTGACAGACTGGTATACCCTGGTACTGCCTGGTACTGCCCTGGTACGTAAAGGGTAAGAGAAGAGAGCTGCGTGCTGCTATCTGCCTGTAGATGATTCAGGACATGAAGCAGTGGGTGGAGAGTGCTGTAGCTTCATCCTGGTCTTCTCATCCTGGCTACCTTCTGCTGGCACATGGCAAATAATTAAAGTAAAAAAAGGAGACCCTAGGGATCGAACTGGCGACCTCATTTTGCTGGAAGAGATCTAGCGTTTGTTAGCAATAACGCTTCCCCGAAGTTGAGTGTGCAATTAGATCTCATCGCTGCACGAGCGTATTATCTCCCTTGTTTGTTCCTGGAGAAAGGCAATTGTGAAAATGGGCCCTCGGGTGGAATGCCGGACACCCACGCGGAATAGATTCCTCGAACCGGAGCCCCCCACATTTAGTGCCGCGGAAAGTCATAGTAGCGATTGGTTGAAAATGAGGAATCTAGCGAATTTGAACATGAAGTTACAATTGCGCTACCTGCGCGACCTGAATTCCACCCCAGCAAGCTACAAATACTGAACCATTGCTTCAACACTGAGCACCCAGAGGCAAGTGACCCCCAAGATCCATTTTGCGGGGACCCCACATTTTACATCTTTATCTATTTAGCCTGAAATGTTTTACGTCGATCAGTACACTTCCGAGGATTTTAGCCTAAACCCTTAGAATTAGGCTACCCAGATAAACGCTGATCGACAGCGGCCAATCGTTATATATATAGGCCAATGTTTCAGCCGACATCTACAAGACTTTACCTACAATGAAACTTCTTCTCCCCCTGGTCTCACTAGGTTTCGCAGGGTTGGCGGCGGCCGAGAATGGTATAGATGCTTGGCTGAGGTATGCCCCGTTGCCTTGCAACCATCAATGCAAGTCTGAGCTCCCTGGTAGCATTGTTGCCCTCAATTCGTCCCAATCAAGCCCTATTTACAGTGCTGGTGCAGAGCTGCAAAAAGGTCTCAGCAGTATTTATGGCCAACAGGCCGACGTTAGCCATGATGGCAAGTGTGACAGCTCGTACTCGTCTGTTGTCATTGGTACAATTGCCCAGTATAACAATTCTTGCGGTCCTGTCAAGGATGATATCCCCCAATTGGACCCAGATGGGTTTTGGATCGATACCCGGGGAGACCAGATTCGCATTCTGGGCTCTAACGAGAGAGGTGCTCTCTACGGTACCTTTGAGTACCTGTCAATGATCGCTCAAGGAAACATGTCCAAGGTTGCGTACGCTACTAACCCCTCTGCCCCTCTTCGATGGACCAATGAGTGGGACAATATGGACGGCAGTATTGAACGGGGTTATGGCGGGCCCTCCATCTTCTTTGTCAACGGTACAGTTGCTAAAGACTTGACGCGAGTGCAGCAGTACGGTCGTCTGCTAGCGTCTTTACGGATCAATACGGTAGTGCTTAACAATGTCAATGCAAACGCATCGTTGCTTACCCCAGAAAACGTAAAAGGTCTATGCCGAGTGGCAGACGTTTTCCGACCTTGGGGCATCCAATTGGCCGTGGCACTCAATTTTGCTTCTCCTCAAACCGTAGGCGGTCTGGATACCTACGACCCCCTCGATGAGTCTGTTATAAAGTTCTGGTCGGATATCACTGATAGTATTTACACCCAGGTGCCCGACTTGGCCGGATATCTGGTTAAGGCTAGTTCCGAGGGTCAGCCAGGTCCCGCGACGTACAATCGCACCTTGGCTGATGCTGCAAACCTGTTTGCCAATGCTATTGAACCCTATGGGGGAATTGTCATGTTCAGAGCGTTTGTTTATGATCAGCTGAACGAGTCCGAATGGCGTGCTGACCGTGCCAAAGCTGCAGTTGACTATTTCAAGCCCTTAGACGGCAAGTTTAAAGACAATGTGGTCGTCCAGATCAAATATGGGCCAATTGACTTCCAGGTTAGAGAACCCGCCAGCCCATTGTTTGCTAACTTGCCCAATACAAACACTGCAATCGAGCTCGAGATTACTCAAGAATACCTCGGACAGCAATCCCACCTAGTATACCTTGCACCTTTGTGGAAGGAAATGCTGGATTTCGACCTTCGAGCTGACAACAAATCCACAAAGGTTCAGGATGTAGTAAGTGGTCAGCGCTTCAATAGACCACTGGGTGGATTTGCTGGTGTTGTCAATGTTGGTACCAACACTACTTGGCTCGGCAGTCATCTGTCAATGTCAAACCTCTACGCTTATGGGAGATTGGCGTGGAATCCAGCTGACGATCCACAGAGCATTCTGCAAGACTGGATTCGGCTAACCTTTGGCATGGACGAACAGGTCGTCAACACCATTACCAAAATGTCAATGGAATCCTGGCCCGCTTATGAGCAGTACAGTGGAAACCTCGGTATTCAGACCTTGACAGATATCCTGTACACCCATTATGGTCCTAACCCGGCTTCTCAAGACAACAATGGCTGGGGACAATGGACTCGCGCCGACCACAACACAATTGGAATGGACAGAACCGTGTCCAACGGAACTGGATATTCTGGTCAGTATCCCCAGGAGATTGCTGCCATGTATGAAAACATTGAAACTACCCCTGATAACCTTCTCCTGTGGTTCCATCATGTCAACTACACTCATCCTTTAAAGTCGGGCAAGACTGTCATTCAGCACTTTTATGACGCTCATTATGAAGGTGCAGAAACTGCACAGACTTTCCCGGACCGGTGGCAGACCTTGAAGGGTAAGATTGACGACGAGCGATACGACCATGTCCTCCATCGACTTGAGTACCAGGCTGGTCACTCTATAGTATGGCGCGATGCAATTGTCAACTTTTACCACAACCTTTCTGGAATCGCCGATACCTCAAAGCGTGTTGGCCATCATCCTTGGCGCATTGAGGCAGAGGACATGACCCTTGACGGTTATAAGCCATACACCGTCAGTCCGTTTGAAACGGCCTCCGGGTCTGTGGCTATTGTCACCTCAACCAATACCACTGAAGGCACTGCGTCTACACACATTAACTTTCCGTCAGGCAAGTATGATCTGGCAATTAACTATTACGATCTCTATGGTGGACAGTCTCAATGGAAAGTGTACCTGAATGATAAGGAGATTGGGCAATGGCAGGGAAATACCGAGGATATCCTTAGCCATACCCCTTCTATCTACCTGGACGGTCATTCAGCTACCCGGATCAAATTTAAGGACATCAAGGTCAAGAAGGGCGACCTGTTGAAGATTGTCGGCACTCCTGATGGAATTGAGCCAGCTCCATTGGACTATATTGCCTTTCTTCCTGGAGGAATCGTTGACTAACTCAATTGATCTGGATCTGTAATAATAAGACACAATCGATCAATTAACCGGCACTCTACCTAGTATTTCTAGAACTAACAACTATAGGAATTGTATTCATTCAAGGGTCTCAGCAGTATCTATGGGTCTCCCGGACCAAATATAGATCAGTCAAGGCTCGACGGTGGATGAAGAGGTCTGTCCTGAATTTAACACTTTGATTCGGAGTTAATAAGTGGGGATAAAAATGAAAATGAATGATATTGCTGGTGTACACGGTTTTGTGGGTCATTTTAATTGTATTAGAACAGTTAACCGATTGTATGTAATCATTATATACTGGGATTAGACGGAAAAGGTGTCAACCAGCTCGAGGTTTCGACTAGAGGATCCCACATAGACCTTGTAAGTTCCCCGAGGCACTCTCCAGGACTGGATAGATGGGTCCCAGACAGATAGGTCTCTCCACAGAAGATCAAAGGTTACCTCGGATGAAGAGCCAGGAGTAACGTGGACCTTATCGAATCCTCGCAATTGTTTGGGCGGAGTAGGCAGCCTGCTGTCCTCAGGGTAGCCAATGTACAATTGAGCAACATAAGCTCCTGGGTAGGGACCAGCATTGGCTAGAGAGGCAGAAACGGTACCAACCTTCTTCCACAGGCCAGGGTTACCTCCAGAGCCACCTCCAGCAGGAGAAGCACTAGCAGGCTGCTTGTCAGAGTAGTTGGGAGGGTAAGTGAAACTACCCTTGGCCTTAGCTTGGTCGGTGCTGTCAATGTAAGGGTACAGGTAGCCGTCGACACGCTCAATGCTATCAGGGAACAAAAGTTCAGAGGCATCAGGTACCTTGTCACCGAAGTTCAGGGGTTCACCGAGAGCTGGAGGAGCACTGAGAAGCTCACTAGGGGAACCAATGTCGATTTTCAGGTTAGAGAAGGTAAAATTGGAGTAAGACAGACCGTAACCAAACTCAAATCGAGGAGTCACGTTAAACTTGTCGTACCATCGGTAGTCCACGTATAGATCCTGGTCAAAGTTGTCCTCCAGGCCCTTGGTCACAATGGGAATGTACTCATCGTCATTCTTTGCAATCGTAAAGGGGAGACGTCCAGAGGGGTTGACATCACCAAACAGCACATCAGCAATGGCGTCACCGGCGTCCTGACCTCCAGGAGTAGTGAAGAGGACAGCAGTGATATTGGGATGGTCAATGAACTTTTCAAGGTTGACCGGACCAGGGGAAGAGATGACGGCAATAGTGTTCTTGCTGTAGTTAGCGGCCTTAAGAATGGTCTCCTCAGCATTGTGCCAAAGAGTGTAGTTCAATCTGTCTCCGTAGTTGCCATAGACGTAGGCATAGCCCTCTCCAGAATCGGCCAACCCAAAGACAATGTTAACATCATTATGGGATGCCTGGACATCGAAGTTGGTGTAGTTGAACGATGCAAAGTGGTACTGGACAAGGGCTCCCTTGTCAATGGCACGACGGTTAATGGCCTCGAAGGGAGTGATCTGGTATGGCAGTTTGACCTGTCCGGAACCCCAGCCTCCTGCCAGAGCTCCTCCACTGCAACCAAGGTTAGCACCACACACAGGGCCCCTTTCGTCGGGTCCAGCAGCAAGGCCAAGAATACCAATTTTTCTAGGGAACTTGGATGGTCCATCCACGTTTGAGTTAGCCAGTTTGCCCAAGGCACATAAGCTTCCTCCGAGAGGGAGGGTGTTGTTTTGGTTCTTGAGAAGGACAATACCTTCCTGGGCTACCTGGCGCGCTACTCGGCGAGAAGTCTCGGTGCGTACGTCGACGTGCTTGTTGACCTCCAGAATTGGGCCCTCCCCGGTCAGAGCATACTTGGGAGCGTACGAGTCCAGGGTCCAGGAATAAAAGTTAGGACCCTCTCCATTTCGCTCTTCACGGGCCTTGTCAAGACCAACGTAGTAAAAGGCGGCCATGATTCGGGTAGCCATGTCATCAACCCGGTCCAGAGGGACGGTCTCGTTGAGGACAGCAATGGTCAAGTTGGCACCAAAATAGGCCATGCCCTTGGGGATGTCGAACCCACTTTCTATGGTCATTTGTCCTCCAGGCATCTCCATGTCCATTCCAGCCAACGCAGAATCCACTCCAGAGTGAAGGGCACCCCAGTCAGTCATTACAAAGCCCTGAAATCCCATCTCATCCTTCAGAAGATGGTTGAGCACGTAAGAATTCTCACAAGCGTAAGTATGGTTGATCAGGTTGTAGGAGCACATGATGGAACCCACTCCGGAGTGAATCATATCAGCAAATGGCCAAGCGTATAGCTCGTGCATAGCTCGGTCTCCAACGTTGGAGCTGATGTAGTTTCGGTTCACTTCCTGCTCATTAGCAATGAAGTGCTTTCCACATGCCATGACATTCTGGGACTGAAGTCCCTCGACGTGTTCGGCTGCAGCAATTCCCTGAAGGTAAGGGTCAGCGCCAAAGGCTTCCCAGATTCTACCACCAGCTGCTTTTACGCCGAGAGGGCCGACAGCAGGACCCAAAGCGACATCAATGCCCTTTCCACGATGCTCGGCACCAATTGCGGCACCACGCTCATTCATAAGGGTTTTGTTAAAAGTTGCACCGACAGTAATTCCAGCAGGGAAACCGGTGACAAAATCAGTGTTACCAACTCCGAGGGGACCATCCTGGAGACACAGCCCATTCATTTGTAAACGAGGAATATCTCCAGTGTTTCCCACACATGGACCCATCTCAAACCCAATGGAGGAGGTGAGGTTCACTTTCTCAGCCAAGGTCAATTGCGAAACAAACTGTCGAGCTCGTTCATACGCATCGACCCAGGCATCATCAATCACTCGTCCTCCATGAATACCAGGGTACACAGAAGGGCTGGTAGCATTATTCAGAGGAGAATTGGCAGCTTCTGCTTCGGAAGGGGTGTTAAAATAATTGGGAGGGAAGATTGTCTTGGCCGCTGCTAGAGCAGGCACGAGCAACCAGGTTGGGTGCATTGTTGGTTTTATTAGGGTATCAATCCAACCTTTGCAAGTTAGTGACAATGACCAGGAAATATAGGTCCCTTTATATTCGTACCAGCCCATTACAAGTATCGCTTAGCGATTGGGCCTCTAGACCTTTCCCCCACTCTACTCCACACTGCAGAACGATGATCCCGTTAGTGTTGGAGATCAGTCCCGGAATTGCAAATCACACACAACCAGAAACAAATATGAATTTTTCCTACTTCGTTTTACCTAACAAAAATGCTAGACAGTGCTGGAAAATTTATTCTAGATGCCCATAATGACTTTATTGCATCGATTTTAGGTGCCGAAGCTGCTTGCGTGCTAGAGCGTTGATGTTAGCGTCTTTGTTCGGAACCATTCCGTTCCACCAGCTTGGACTTTGGTGCCGAGCACTCCATTATTGCATCACGGGTAGAAATCTGCTGTGCAGCTTTCCAGATCGTTACTACTAAACTACAGAATAAGGCAATTCGATCGTCATCGGCGGAAGTGGGGACCCCGGAAAAACGGTCGGAAGCTTGGCGATCCGAAACTCCGTGTGGAGGGTGGTGTGCGACAAGGACAATCCAGTTAAACCCAGTTACAGAACTTGATCCAACAAGATGTCATTATGTGTTCACTTATTCCCACTAATGTCTTTGTGAACCCTGTGAATAGTTCAGCCCATATAATGGCGTCCCTGACATAAGCGAGACAGGTAGCCCCGCATCGTGCATTGAGAGAGCGTCAGAACAGGATTCAGATTTTGAAAAAAAAAACTCCGTAGCGGGGTAAGCCAACCGGAAGGTCCGTGTCGTAGCGATCCGTGTTGTAACGATCCGTGCATTATACTAAAGTGTCAAGAGAAGGAAAAGTTGCTGAAGATACCCATGGCCAATGAATCGATACGAATCGACACGAAGGGAATAGTGTCAAAACAGGGCAGGAGAAGGGGTTGTATTAGGGTTGGTGAAGCACAGAAGCAGTGGTGAATGGCGTCGCCCAAAATGCATATTGCCGAACGAAATGGACGGCACTGAAGGCGCAGGGAAGCCAAGCCAGAGAATACAGGTGCTTTGCTACGATTATGATGCACCTTTAGTATTGGGACGTGGGGTTAAGGTCCATCATGCCATTAGCTAGTAGCAGAGCCGTAGAGAGCAGGCAAGTGCTAATGTAAAACCACGGTCTGGCCTTACTTTTATGGACGGTTTCTAATTCCAACTTTGCTATCAAGTAAGCTGGCGGCTTCTCAAGACAACAACGGCTGGAGACAGTGGACTATTGGAATGGACAGAACCGTGTCCAACGGAACTGGGTATTCTGGCCAGTATTGTGGGCACTCCTGATGGAATTGAGCCAGCTCCATTGGACTATGTCGCTTTTTTTCCTAGAGGAATCACTGACTAATAACAACTATTGGAATTGCAATTGATCTGGTTCTCACTTAATTGTTAAGTTAGCCCCAACCGATCAATTAGCCGGCACTCTACCAGTATTGATAGAGCTAACAATTAGTACAAATTATGCTGAGATCAGTGTCAAATCGTTTATTTATTACAATTGGTTCCATAGATTAGGCATCAGTGGTCATGTTGCGGGATGGTGGTTCATGGTAGTAGGAGACCGAGAGACAAAATTTGGTTCGGCAGGACGAACTCACCTCCTTGTAAATAAGATCAATAATGTCTGGACGTCAGGGTGGAAAGCTTAAGCGTACGTGGGGTTGCGATATATTACATAGTGGATTTGTGTTCTAATACAGCTCTCAAGCAGGCCAAGAAGAAGGGACCTGAGTTCGAAGATGAAGAGGACCAGGCTTTCAAGCAAAAGCAGAAGGCTGAAGCTCAGGCTCGAAAGGAAATGGCCGCTAAGGCCTCTAAGGGAGGACCTCTGGTGACTGGAGGAATCAAGAAGTACGTGATCGTGTGAGTGTGAGCAGGACAGATAACTAACCCAGGTCTAAGAAATAAACATCCAATATACTGGTGCCATTAGACTTAGCAATGCAATCAATACAGAATCAATTCTTTGGACATGTAACAATTCTATGGAAATGTTATCAATTCCATGGAAATGTTGAATTAAAGAAAATGATTACTAGAATCTAAAGTCTATTCGATCAAAGGGTTATGTAGAAGAAGGTTACATTAAGAAGAAGAGTCCAGCCATAGCAGCCATGACAAGCTTGAGAGATCCAGACACCGCAGCGGCTCCACTGGTCTCCTCAACAGCAGTAGGCACAGGAGGCACTGCCGAAGAAGACTCAGCCTTAGGAGAAACAACTGGAGATGATCCAGCAGGAGCGGAAGGAGCAGGGGTAGCCACGCTCTCCACAGCGCTAGACACTCCGCATCCAGCTCCAGTGCAAGTGCCGTTAGTAGTTCCGTTGGCAGGAGTGCTGACCACGGGAACAGGAGGCACAGCGGCCGAAGTAGACTCAACAGCCTTGGTCACAGGGGCCTCGGGGACCTCTACAGAAGTAGTAGGCTGCTGGGCAGGGGTCTCCACGGAAGTCTGAGGGACAACGGGAGAGGAAGCGGGAGCAGAAGCAGGAGAAGAGGCAGCGGGAGAGGAGACAGGAGCAGAAGACTCAACCGAGGGCACAGCCACGGGGCTAGAAGTCTTAGCAGGAGTGGAAGCCACGGTGGAGTTGACGTATCGAGGACCTCCAGCGGTGACAGTCACGTAGTCGTAAGCAGTGACGAGCACGGTGGTAGTCTCCGAGTCGGAAGCCTGAGAAGCAGGAGCAGATGGGCTCTGGCTCTGGCTCTGGCTCAGAGGGCAGTAAGTGGTGGTCACGGTAACCAGGTCAGTCTTGGTGACTCCGTTGGTCTCGTACACAGTAGTCTGGGTGATAGTCTCCGTGGTGGTCTCGGGAGCGGGAGCACCAGTAGTAGGAGCAGAGGGAGCGGCAGTCTGTCCAGCAGTCAGAGGGCAGTAAGTGGTGAGCTCAGTCACAACCTCAGTCTTGGTGACTCCCTCAGTCTCGTACACGGTGGTTCGAGTTCGAGTCTCAGTAGTGGTCTCGGGAGCAGCAGGAGTGGAAGTAGTAGACAGAGGGCAGTAAGTGGTGAGCTCAGTGACAACCTCAGTCTTGGTGACACCCTCGGTCTCGTACACGGTGGTTCGGGTAAGAGTCTCGGTGGTGGTCTCAGGGGCAGAAGTAGAAGAAGCAGCAGACGAAGCAGCAGCAGAAGAAGAGGTGGAGTTAGATGCGGACCAGCAGAATCGAGGAGAAACAGCTGTGGAGTCGCATCCAGTGGAGTAAGTGACATTGCCAATGTCAGCAAAGTCGTACACCACAGAGGCGGTAGGAGCACACAGAAGGTCTCCGTCCTGCTCGGCGGTCACCTCAATGGTGAACACAAAGTCAAACAGGTTGATGGAGTAGTTGTGAGGGCTGGGGTAAATGTCCTCGTGCTGAGGCTTCTCGAGCACAATTGAGTTGACAACAGTGCCCTCGTCAGCAGTGACGGCGGCCTCGTAGGTCACGTACCACGATCCGTCAACCTGCTCGGCGTCAGTAGCTACCAGAGCTCCATTAGGGGTGGGAGTAGCGAAACTGGCAGAGCTAGGGCAGTTGGCGGTAGGGGTAACAGCCACAGCAGGGGCAGCCACCATAGCGGCCACCGCAGCGAGATTCAAAGCGGATACCATTGTTTATAATGAATGAATGAATGAATGAATTTGTCGGTTCAACGAACGAGTGTAACGGTTTCAGGGGGAGATTTGATAAAGTAAAAACGAGAGTATTAGGGTCCTGCCCAAGAAAAAAGCGCGCTTTTAGTTTAAACGAATGACTGCGGGCAAAGGCCTGCTGGGAATAACGACGAAAGGTGTGTGTAACAAAAAAATATCCGTCACCGTTCAGGGGAGGGGTGCTCTCGCCTATATATGGATCGGCATTCCTTCCCCCAATGTTCGTTACACAAGCCTCCCTACCGGAACTAACGCCCCTGCAATGTAATGCGTCTCGCGAATGGTGCCATGTATCCCGAGGGGCAGAGTACGGTCATGGCCAATAGGAGGGGTAGCGCAAAGTACTTGGCCTAGCAAACAGCTGAGACCGCTGTTGCAACTAGGTGGTACTAGCATGGACCCTGGTGCTCTCGATCTTCAGCCATCGCATCGTGGTCTGTCCCCCTTGGCTCGATTAGACATGTCCTCCTATCTTCGGATCATCTCCGTTTGACTGTCATGTTCCGCGGAGCACTTTCCGGTAAACAGGAGCTACCGCCATCACCGAGTTGCCTAATGCGCCTTGACACAGATCATCATTGTGTGCGTTTACGACTCCCGTTTGGGGATACCCAGTAACGGAGCGGAGAAGCATTGTTCACCCAGCGGGCGCTAGCGGGCGCATGGGCGAGCATTTGCATCGCGTAGCGAAGGGACCAATGCGCTTCGGCTAATACGCCTTGGCCCTTGTATTTTTTTTTTTTTTTTTTTTTTTTTTTTTTTTTTTTTTTGGGTAGGGTTCGTTCTTGGTACGCCCCCTTTTGTGGTTGACCCTTGTCCAGAAATTCTCCAGACACTGTATTTTCAACACCCCTTACATGGTCGGCACGCAGCAAAAGAGCCCCTATTTTGTGTTTTACTTGCCAGGGGGTGCTCGGGTGTGCGGCTTCAAAGGTAAGTTTGCATGGCCACCACCTGCGCGACTTCTCACTCGGAATTGGTGGAGGATTGTTAAGCTGTGGCTGGATTAACCTTCACGGGCTCCATTGTTAGACGCCTTGAGTGCTGTTTTTTTCATGTCCGGGACCGCTGGTCCTTAGACATTCGTGAGACTGTCTCACATTTTGTTTCTCGCTTCAGCCCCTTTTGGGTAAATTGCAACGGTCTTTTTTCTCGAGTATGCAAGCGTGCCCGTGCACCAGTGCATGCGGCGGGCTAGCGAGAATACGACTTTTATGACAAAAAGGAGGTTTTTCCAAAAGCCCGTTACAATGGTATGTGCATGAGGGATTTTGTGTGGAGGCGTACGGGAGCTGCCGGGGTTCTATGGGCATTGGCCGGTGTGCAGGGTCGCAGGCTCTGTAGATTCAGGGTGCTACGCGACCAAGTAGGCAATGCAGTACAATGTACTCCTGAAACGAGAGTACATGTTGACAGAGCGGGCCGAGCTATTGGTTTGCTGCGGAATGGATGTACCGAATGATTGTACTGTCGGCGTGCTTTTTAGTTTTCCAGGGGGCATTGATGCCAATCCTCTCTCTGTGGGGTGCACAGGAACTAGAAGGTACAGTAGTTGGCCGTTAGCAATTACGCAATTACGCAATTACGCAATAAACGTGAAATTATAAAGAGAATGATGCTCTTTTGCCGTCGACGAATTCGGTGCCAATTCGGTGTGCAGTCAGTGCGCAATTGGTGCGTGCGCGTAAGAAAAGTGCATTTATCCATACGTAGCCAACATGCGTAGGCTGAATTGCCAACACAGTGGATCAATTTGATCAAGCTGTTTCATTTAGAGCAGACCATACACCGGACACCGACGCCAGGCAACCATCAAAACACATATTCACACATACTCCAAACTCAATCCATACAACCTATACAATCAGCAAATATTCTTCAAGATCTATCTTATCGACACCTGGTCACCTACTGCCAATCTTGATCGGTAGTATAAATAGGTTGCTAGACGATTAGCTCGCTTTCCAACCTACGGAACACAGGGAGGCACTGTAAGAAACCAAGAGGAAGCTTGTACACACAGCAATTCATAGTTCTAATTGTCATAATTCTAACCAGGCTGGTCCAATTCCACAGCCAGGGCCAATTGTATGTATGCATGGAACTGCAGGAGGCCGCTGATAAGGCTCCGGTCAGACTATACTAACAAATATACCCCCAGCTCCCGACGGAAACTATAAACGACACAACCGACTGAAGCTAAGAACAGTCCTAAAACAATTACAAGCATCGCTGAGCTTAATTGAGCGCAATTGAGCGTAATTGACAGGAACTCAGTTGCCACAGTAGATACCAAGGCACGGCAGTCCGGTCACCTACCAGCTCTCTTGCATCACCACCTAAACTAAGCCTCAACTTGTAACGACAACGGGGCCAAGCCAAATGCTGCAATGGGTTTACTAAAAGACGCCGACAAAGACAAGGTAAAGCGGGCAATCCCCAAATCAGCAAACAAAATCCTTGACTGTACCGTGGCAAGACTCTATGTTGCCTACCCGGACCCGTCTGAATGGACGTACACCGGTTTAAGCGGTGCAGTAGCTCTCGTAGATGATTTAGTAGGTCACACCTTCTTTTTAAAGCTAGTGGACGTTTCTGGATCCCGCGGAGTGTTATGGGATCAAGAGCTCTATGTTAACTTTGCATACAACCAAGACCGGTCCTTTTTCCACTCGTTTGAGCTCGAAGAATGCTATGCTGGCTTGTTGTTTGAAGACGAGTCGGAAGCGTCAAAGTTCCTCAAGAGCGTCGCGCACCGCGAGAAGCGAGGGTCAAAGGCCACAGTGAACAACAAGCAGAAGATTGCTTTACAAAAGAGCATACCTAAGCAAGCTCCTGCTCCCGGACCACGAGGAGACCCCGGAGGAACCCTCCGTCGTCGGGCCAGATTAGAGGGCATAGGAGGCCCAATGTACTACGACGACGAGCCTCCAGAGGAATGGAAACCGCTGTACCAGGAGCTTGCAAGCCAGGGAATCACCGAAGAGATGATTGCCGAGAACCGGGAATTCATCAAAGACTACATTCGCCAGCAGGGCGGTCCGTTGGTTGGACTGGAGCCGCCAATTCCTCGCAAGTTTTCTCCTGCTACCGCTCCGGCAAAGACACGCAATCGGTCTGCATCAGTGGCCACCAACGATTCTAGTGGTGAGGCCTCGATTGCTGAATCAACTTCGTCTGCCTCCAGGTCACACAAGCGTGCACCTCCACCACCTCCTCCGGTTGCACCACCTGCTACTGCATCAGATTCATCTCCAGCTCAGAGTGCGCGACCATCTCCTCCAGCTCCTCCCGCGCCTCCAGCACCTCCTGCTGCTCCTGCAGCTCCACCTAAGGAAGAATCGCCAGCTCCTCCATCTGACTCCGAAAAGGAGTCCGGAAACTCTTCAGAAGCCGACAACTCGACGGGTCTGTCGCTCCCCAAGCCTACCACTCATAAGGCACCTCCTCCAATGCCATTCATTGGCCAGAATGTGGCCCGTAGAGCTGTTTCCCAACCACAACAGGCACCTCCAGCACCACCACCAAGTGGACCTCCTTTGCCTGGAAGAGGCCAGGCAGCTCCGGCACCACCACCACCTCCTCCTCCAGCACCACCGCAGCTGCCTAACAGGACTGGTGGTGTCCCTCCTCCGCCTCAATTGCCTCCCAGGCTACCTACTGGTGATGCCCCGCCTCAGTTTGGCACCCAGAGCCCTTATCAAAACCCATATCAACAGCCTGACCAGGCCCAGGCAACTCCTCCACCACCGCCTCCTCCCCCTACTAGAAACAACGTACCACCACCACCTCCTCCATCAAGACAGCCAGTACCACCACCACCTCCGCCAGCTAGGAACAATGCTGCACCACCACCTCCTCCGCCCTCGAGATCAACGGTGGCGGCTTCAACACCACCACCACCTCCTCCTCCACCGCCTGCACGACAATCTCCAGCTGTGCCAGCTGTGCCAGCGGCACCTCCGGCCCAGCAGCAGAATTCGTACGCTCCTCCTCCGCCACCACCACCACCAACCCAGGCGCCAACGTCAGCACAACAAGCACCACCACCACCTCCTCCCCCTCCAGCAACAGCAGCTCCCGTCCCGCAGACTTCAGCACCACCTCCTCCACCACCTCTTCCTCCATCGGCTGCGCCAGTTCCACAGAGTTCAGCACCACCACCACCTCCTCCATTGCCAGGTCAGAACTCAGGTGCTCCTCCACCACCACCACCTCCCCCTCCTCCTCCTGCTCCTTCTTCAAACCAGAGTTCAGGTGCACCTCCTCCTCCACCTCCACCACCACCTCCTCCAGGTCAAAGCTCAGGCGCTCCTCCAGCTCCTCCTCCTCCTCCACCACCAGCTGCTGGAGGCCAAGACGGCCCGTCTCCCGGTCTGCCTCAGGTGGACGGTGGACGAGATGCCTTGTTGGCATCAATCCGCAATGCTGGTGGAGTCAAGGCCCTAAAGAAGTCGGACAAGTCTGCGCTTGAAAAGCCCAGTGTGATTCTTCAGGAAGCTCGCGGAGAGACTCCTTCTACTCCAGCATCAGCAGGCGCCGGCGGAGGCGGTTCGTTGGCAGATGTATTAGCCCAGGCGCTCAACGAACGAAAGAACAAGGTTGCGCAGTCGGACGACGAAAGCGACGGCGAATGGTAATCGGACGATGAAGCGACAAATGGTAGATGTAGATAGAATGAATCACCAATGATCAACAATGATTGACAATGAATCATGCCTACTGATTTGACCATAAAATTGACTGAACAGTCTATTAGTCGTTATGTGAACCTTTTATTGTTATGGTGTTTGTCTATTAGTCGCTATGGAGTCTATTTGTAAAAGTTTGCGCTAAAGAGGTCAATCCACTTGACAAATTGGTCCTCTTGCTCTCTGAGAACCACCAGGTCTACTAATTTGCGTACCGAATCTTCAGTCTCTTTACCAAGGTCATTAATCTCTTGAATGTCAATTCGTTCCATGATTGATCCGATCAAATCGTCAAACTTTGCCGAAAGATCGTTTGCACAGGCATAAACCTTTTCAATATCGTCATCTTGTAGCAGCTTTAATCGTCGCTTGATAATTGATTTGTACAAAAAGTCCACCTTGACCAACCGGTCCTGCCATTTCTTTGCCAGGTTGACGAGCTCTTCGTCTGGCTCCCCAGCACCCTCAGACTCCCCTTGGTCATCGTCGTCATCATCAAAATCATCAAAATCAAAATCGTTGGAGGACGGGTCTTCAATCCACTCTTTAATATCTTGTAAAGAATCCTGGATCATGCCTGAAAACTCTTGCAGCTTTGTGGATGCAACACCCTGAAGGCCCTCAGTAGGCAGGGATTTGAGATGGTCACAGGTCTGCCAAACCATGCCGATAGAAGTCAAGGTGGGGTCGGCCGACTTGGATTCCTCAGTGTCTGGCGAAGTGTCTACTCGCAACAGCTCAATTAGCATTGCTGATAATGCCGACATTAGAGCCTGTAGACGAGCCCGGGTCTCCATGCACAATAAATCACCATCCTTGTCCTTGTCCATCCCCAAATATACCGCCAGCATTAAAGGAACCACTTTGGCGCAATCGTCCACACATTGACCTGCTGCCTTGACCGACACTGGAGGTTTGAATGCAATTCCAATCTTGGTGACATGAGCATGCACCAGCTGGGCCATATCACACAGCGCTTTCAACGGCGGTTCCACACGCTCATACTTTCCACCCTTTTTGTACAGGGCATTCTGGAACGCCTCCACTCCGTCCTGGAACCCCTGTAGCTTTAATCGCAGCTCCTCGTCCATGTTTTGTCCAATATCTACTCCAAATCTCGACTATTCAAATTGAAAAATCGGCCATTCCAACTTTTCACGCCGCATGTCTTATCTACACCACAATCGTCACAATCACCACCATCACTACTACAATCGGGTCACCATCATCACCATTCTAGGCACCCATTTACCCATTTACCCATCTACCCATCTACCCATTTACACCATTTCCAATTCCCTTTACAATTGTTCTCCATCTCTCTTTCTCAGCACCAATTGCCCAATTGCCCGTTGCGCATAGTTAGTCGGTAGGTGACAAGAGCATCGACATTGACACGCACCTCTCTCAGGGACCTCACAATCTATACTCAGGAGTAGTAGGACAAGATAGAGGTCCGAAGACAGTGACTGGGATCGCTATTTATTATACGGCCTAGAACGAAGTGATCTGTGTCACCAGTATTGTCATCCTAGTTGAGTTTCTACTGAGTTTCTACTGAGTTTCTACTGAGTTTCTACTGATTGGAAGGAAAGATGGACCAGAATCTTATTTCGACGGTGAACCGTCTGCAGGATGCGTTTGCCACTCTGGGCCCTACTGCGAATCCTATCGACTTGCCCCAGATTACGGTAGTGGGATCGCAGTCCAGTGGAAAGAGTTCGGTGTTGGAGAACATTGTTGGTCGAGACTTTTTGCCTCGAGGATCGGGAATTGTTACTCGACGGCCTCTAGTGCTTCAGCTCACCAATGTCAAGGCAGGCTCTAACAAGCTGCCCGAGGGAGTGACCCTCAACAAGGACGAGAATGCCGACGAATGGGGAGAGTTTCTTCACAAGCAGGGCCAACGGTTCTACAATTTTAACGAGATTCGCGACGAGATTACTCGAGAGACTGATGCGACTACTGGCGGCAACAAGGGAATTAGTTCGGTGCCAATTAACCTTCGAGTCTACTCTCCTAATGTGCTCACCTTGACGTTGGTGGATCTTCCCGGACTCACAAAGGTGCCTGTGGGAGACCAACCTCGGGACATTGAAAAGCAGATTCGAGAGATGGTGCTCAAGTTCATTTCCAAGCCTAATGCTATTATTTTGTCAGTGACCAGTGCCAATACCGACTTGGCCAATTCGGACGGTCTCAAGCTGGCCCGCGAAGTTGACCCCGAGGGGTCTCGAACTATTGGTGTGCTGACCAAGATTGATCTCATGGATCCCGGTACTGATGTGATTGATATTTTGGCCGGACGAGTGATTCCTCTGAGATATGGCTACGTGCCGGTTATCAACCGAGGCCAAAAGGACATTGAGACCAATCAGACCATCAAGAGTGCCTTAGACCACGAACGAGAGTTCTTTGAGCAGCATCCTTCTTATCGAGCCAAGGCGCAGTACTGCGGTACGCCGTTTTTGGCCCGCAAGCTTAACATGATTCTTATGCACCACATCAAGTCGACCTTGCCCGACATTAAGGCTCGAATCCACTCCACCCTCTCCAAGTACCAGATTGAGCTGGCGGAGCTGGGAGGCGATGACATGTTCGGAGGCAGCCCTTCTAATTTGGTTCTGAGCGTCATCACCGAGCTGGCCAACGAGTACCGAACCGCTCTGGATGGGGCCTCCCCCGACTTGTCCACGTCTGAACTGTCGGGAGGAGCCCGAATTGCATTTGTGTTCCACGAGCTGTTTGCCAACGGAGTCCGCGCAGTAGACCCGTTCGACCAGGTCAAGGACGTGGACATTCGCACCATTCTGTACAATTCGTCGGGATCGAGCCCGGCGCTGTTTGTGGGCACCCAAGCATTTGAAGTTATTGTCAAGCAGCAGATCCGACGATTCGAGGACCCTAGTTTGCGATGCGTTGCTCTAGTATACGACGAGTTGCTGCGAATTCTCAACAATATTCTACAAAAGCCAGTGTACCGACGCTATCCTAACCTGCGGGATGCCCTCACCACCACCGTCACTGCCTTTTTGCAGGACTGTATGAACCCTACTAAAAAGCTGGTGTCGGACCTGGTGCAGATGGAGGCATCATACATTAACACTGGCCACCCCGACTTTATCAATGGCCACCAGGCACTCAACATGGTCACGGAAAAGCTGCATCCATCTACACCAACCACAAAGGTAGACCCCAAGACCGGCAAGGCGTCTACTCCAGCACCATCGGCATCGCCAGAGCCCCAGCACGACCAGGGATCTAGCGGAGGAGGGTTCTTTGGTTCATTCTTCTCGTCAAAGAACAAGAAGCGTGCCGCGGCCATGGAGCCCCCTCCAAGTGTGCTCAAGGCGTCCAATGCCTTGTCGGAGCGCGAAACCGTAGAGACGGACGTGATCAAGCTTCTCATTTCGTCCTACTTTAACATTGTCAAGCGCACCGTCATTGACATGGTGCCCAAGGCGGTGGTGCTCAACCTGGTCCGCCATTCCAAAGAAGGACTTCAGCAGGAGTTGCTAGAAAAGCTATACAAGAACGAGGAGCTGGAGGAGCTACTGAAGGAGAGTGAAGTTACCGTCAACCGACGAAAGGAAGTGCAGCGAATGGTCGAGAGTCTCCAGAAGGCTGCCGACATTGTTGCTAGTGTTTAGACTATGTTCACACTATAGATAGGCGCAATGACTATGTTCAGGCTATAGATAGGCGCAATGACTATGTTCAGACTAGATAATGGCAATCATACTGTACTACAACTACTGTCTACTGTACTTCAATTACTAGTGTTGGTACTATAGATAATGGCAATGACTACTATCCCAGACTAGATAATGGCACAATAACCACTGCCCTTTCACAATCTTACTATCCTCTGTTGGTCTGACTAAGAATAGATCCCCCTGAGACCTCAGCCTGCCCAGCCACTGCTTCGCCACCAGCCGCGCCCCCCTGGCAGGTGCCGACTCCGGACGGCGCGCGTTTAAGGTACGTCAAACGCCCTCACATGAATATAAAAAGCTGCAAATCCTCCATTGTCGATTGCATAATACAATTCATTGAGCCATGGCGTGGGGCAAGAAATCGGATTCGGTGATTGACGACCTACCTGGCGAGCCAGGAACCCTGAAAAAGCTCCAGTCCACCATCATTCTGTTTGTAGTGCTGGCGGTACTTGCAGTTGTGGGGTATGGTTGCTATAAGGTTGCAGTGGGAATTAATGATGTTGTGCAAGAAAAACTGGGCAACAACAAGCGGGTTTCGATTGATTCCAAGGGTGTGAACATCAAGGTCAAGCAGAGATCCCACGAGAGGACTCTAGACTCCGCTCAGAGATGGGCGTACAAGGCGTGGCAGAATTCAAAGGCCCCTGACGAGTACGACGGACCGCTAAAGTTTAGGGAGACCGAAGACAAGCGTCAGGTTAACCTGGCAAACGCTACCGCAGACGCAAATGCCGGATGGAGCTAAACTAACTGCTGGGACTGCTGGGAAATGAAAGGGCGAATGATGGTAATGATATATATATGTACATTATATTTGCAAAATGTACTGAGATGACTTCTTAGTAGGATCTAGGGATCTGAAGATGGCGAATGAAAGGCGAATGATGGTAATGACACTATATTTACAAATGTACTGAGATGACTTAGTAGGGTCTAGGGATCTGAAGATGGGACCCAAGCAAAGGAAATTCGTATCATGTTCAGTCGCTTTGCTCCTTCACATAATTCAAGGCCAATGATGGTAATGACTGGTATGTACACTATATTTACAAAATCTACTGAGATGACTTCTTAGCCTTCTTCTTCTTCTTGCTGGGCTGGTTGCCTTCAATGTAGGCCATAATCTCGTCCACAGACTTTTCGCCAATGTTAGCGGGGGCCGACGAAGCCTTGGAAGTGCTGGTAGGAGCCGATGACGAGTTGAGGATTCCCGTGGCCTTTGGCACGTTGGCCGATCGAGGCACCGCAGCTCCAGAGAACTTTTGCATCTTGGCCGTCTGCACAGCAGCCTGCAGCAGCTGGTCGAGCCACGTCTTAATGTCCTTTGCAGCTTCAGACTCTTCACCAAACTTGGTCACAAATCCCTTGTGGCTCTTTCGCACTGCAGTAATGGCATCGTTAAAGTTGCGATCCAGAGCCAGCGACTGCGACAGATGGTAGTTGACGGTAGCAGCCGAGATGGACTCGTCTCCAAACAGAGCCGATGCTCGGCTCAGAGACATCTGGTACCACTTGATGGATCCCTTAAAGTCCTGGAGGTACTGCAGCATGTTGGCAACGTGGGTGATGGTGGTCAGAGTGTCAGGGTGGTCGGATCCGCTCACAACGCTCCACAGGTTCATGACATAGCGGATGATATGAAGGGCACCGACGGTGTTGCCAGCCTGGTGCTCAAATTGAGCCAAGTTGAGTAGGAACAGCATTGTCTCGGGAGCATCGACTCCCATGGTTCGCTCGGCCAGAATGATGGCCTTTCGAGCCAGCCGACGAGCATTGTCAAACTCCTTGAGCTCATTCATGCCCAGGGCAGCATGGTTGTATGCCCGAGCGACATCGGGGTGCACAAATCCGTACACCTGCTCATGTAGAGAAATAGACTCCAGCAAAAACTCCTTACCAACTTCCTTGTCCGACTCTTCGCCAGAGTATACAGTCTGTCGACCAGCTTCCAAAGCCTCTTCGGCAATGTGACTGCGGAAAGTAGAAGCCTTTACAACAGGAACAATGTTGATAATGTTGCGGGCAGATACCACTGGCTTGTCAGAAGTGAAATTGTACATCTGGGCCTTCCACTGGATACCAAGCTTGAACGACAGTTCGCGGAACAATCGCACCTTCTCTACTCGGTCCATAAACTGGGGGCCAAGGTCCTTGCGGAATCGAGCAAATCCAATGTCCAGCACAGTCTGTCGAACAGATTCAACCGTCAGCAAGGGTGCCACGGCCTCAATAACGTCACCGTAAATGCTCTTCAGGTCCTCATCGACAGTAAAAGTAGTGTTGTATCCAAACAGGCAGTTGACAAATTGCGACAATACAGCAGGAATTAACACAGGGGGCAGGTCAACAACAAGACCGTTAACGGCGTGCTTTGCAGCACGGGCGATAATCTCACGCTCAACCACGGCCTGGAACTCGGCCAGAATAGGCTCTCCGCTCTTCTCAGCCAGATCCGCAAGAGCTCCGAGGTATCGCATGTTGATTCCTCGTCGGTGCAGCAAGTTGGTAAGCTGGGCACCGTCAATTGGGCTGGCGATGATGGCGTTTCCAAGGTCCTTGACAAGTCCAGGCATCAACGTCTCGGTAACATGACGGCACACGTCGCGAACCTCCTTCTGATCCTTGATATACTGATCGCGAATTGACTCAGGAACCTGATCGGCAGCAAAACCCACGTCGGGATTGAGTCTGTATTTCTTGGACAACTCCCGGATCTTTTCCTCCTGCTCAGCCCGTTCCTTTTCCTTCTCTTCATCAGTCTTTTCCTCGGACGACTCAGACGACTCGGTCTTGTCACCGTCGTCCTTCTTGTCGCCTAGGAGCTCTGCCCGAAGGGTGGTTCGGAACCAATCCTCCACGGCCTCGTGACGAAGAGTTCCCATCTTGTGAGGGTATGGCTTGTCGCCAGTGCAGTTCTTGTCAATAAACTCGATATCTACAGGGGCCAATCGGTACAGGTCAAGAATGTACTTTCGTCCGTCAGTGCCCTCCAGACCCTTTGCGTCAACAGGAGTAGAGATGTCCACAATCGACTCGCCAGACAGATCAAAAGCAGCATGCTTCTTGAGATGGCACGCATCGGCAATGGCAGTCATGAGAGGTTCAAACTTGTCAGAGTTGACCACCTTCTCCCGGTTGTCAATGCTTCCGTAAACAATCTGGCTCTCCTCCTGGTTCTGGCGGAAGATACCAGGAACTGGACCCTGACACACAACTCGTCGTCCGCAGTAGTCCACTACCACAGTAGCGAGGACAGACAGTCCCTCAATGTCCATGCGGTTAACATAGTTGATTCCACTGACATCCTTTCCGGCAGCGAAACGAGCAGCAGCGTCACCGCCCTCCTCGCCAAAAATGTCAATTCCATCGGCACCAAACGAGAAGAAAATGTTATTGTGCATGAAAATCTGAGCGTGCTCGGGCTCGTTGGGGTTCAAAGGAGCAATGTCTCCCTTGACAATGGCCATGGCACCCTTGACAGCGGCGTCCTCAAAGTCGAACGATAGCTTGTTGAGGAGCTTGTCACGGAGCACTCGGTCCTGGATAGTGACTCCCTCACCTCGGGTGGGCATTTCACGAGTGGCCTGGAGGTCCTCGTTCCAGTCACGCAGGTTGGAAGCGCCAGAGGCAACATCTCCACGGACTGCGCCGTTGGCAAAAGCTTCTTGGGTACGAGCAATGTCGGGAGTTGTCAGCTTCTGGATCTCCTGCTCCTTAGCCAGCCATGGGACCGACAGGTAGGCATTGGTGGGAGACAGCAAGTACAGTGGATCAACGTCCTTCATTTTGGCAATGTTCTTTTCAATGTGCTGGCTCATCTTGGGCGACAATTGAGACAGCAGGGCGAACAGAGAGTGGTCCTGGTAGTACTTGCCGGAGATCTTACGGGGTTGAGGGTCGAATCTCTCTCCGGAGCAATTGGATACGTGGAATCCATTTACAGTTGCGGTGATATGGTAAGTACGACCCTCCAGAATGCTAGTCTGCAAATAAAACAGGTGGCCCCGCATTCGCAGAGTGGGAGGAGCAGGGTTCCATTGCGACAGCTGCAGCGATCCCAGAGCAGGAGTGGTGCGGGTAAAGTCCTTTTCAGGGACCAGGTCAGTCATCTTACCCTGAGGGAACGAGTCCAATTCAGCCAATGGGTGATCCAGAACAGGCTTTCCGGGCACCAATCCGGTTTCCTTTTCCTTTTCTTCATCTGACTTGTTCTTTCGCTCCTCGTCCTTTTCTTGGCCGAGCTTCTGCACCACGCTGTCAGTGGTATGGAACAGCGACTGGCCAGCGTCTACCACTGGCAAAGCTTTGGCAGCTTCGGACGAAAAGCCCACCAGCTCACGAACCTTGGCGACATGGAAGCGAGCCTCGGCTTCATTGTAAGCTTCAGGATGCATTGTGATAATGCTTCCGTCTTCGAGGCCCTCAATCTCCCCAATGGGGGCGAATCGGTCCAGCTTCTGGCCGTTGAACCAGAGTGAAAAGCAGGTCATTGGCTGTCGCACGGACACCATATCAAGCAGATACTGCTTGATTTCGTTTACCACTTCATTTTGAGGAAGCTAGTTAGCAAAACAAATCGCACTAAGCGCCATTATGGCATCGGCGGCCAAGTCTTACCTTGATCTTAATGTCCCTTGCGGAGGCAGTTTTAACCACCACTTCTACCAGAGCTGAGTTAGCACAAAGTTTCCAAATACAAAGCTAGTGTAATAGTCGAACGTACTATTCTCTACTTGGTCAGGCTGCTGGGCCTGATCCGGCACCTTCTCCTCGGCCATGTTGCGGGAAATGTGGAGAGGAAAGTTTTCGTTGGTGGTGAACCCAAGCGCACTCGGGGCGGTTAATTTCCGGGACAACAAGTTAGGCCAGCCAGAGGCCAGGCAGAGCGCTTATACTACGACTACAGAGGCTTATGATTAACGGGTCTACCAGAGATATTACAAATGGGAGCTATGGAGATGGAGATGGAGATGGTTACGATCAAGGGCGATAGAACACTTCTGACAGGGATCTAGACGGTGAAAAATTGAAAAAAATTTAGCGGTTGCAAATACAACTACGACGAGTGAAAAAAAGTTCAACGAATGCTGAGCAGAAGCTTTGTTAAGCAGCGCTCATGACGGTTAGTGGAAACAAAAGTCCATGAAACGTAGTCATATTACATGTAAATATCATTCAGGAAAACACCTTAGTGACGTCGAGACTCGGCGATGACTCGGGTCATGTCCTCGCACTTGGCCTTTCCTCGCTGGAAAGAACCGAGCTTCTTCTTGGCGAGCTTGCGGGCACGCTTCTCCTGGGAGTTTCGGATCAGCTCAATAATGCGTCGCTCGTAAGGAGCCAGTCCGCAAACCTCACGGGTCAGGTCTCGGACGAACTGAGCTCGCTTGGAGATGGCACCCTTGCGGTAGGAGGGCTTCTGAGCAACCTCTCGGGGGGTGACCTTGTGTCCCTTGTTGAGACCAACGGCGATTCCAGTCTTCTCGGCGGCCATTTTTCTATGTGTCGTTAATGTGTGTGCAGGATTTCGAGGAGCGTTGAGTGTCGTTTGCGTGGGAGCCTTGCGAGAACAAGAAAATTTCTTAATCGGGAAAGAGTAGGGTTGTGACTGTTTGTGCCGGGGCTAGCACGGCTGAACACATCATCGACCCATCCCTACTAATTATTCACCGGCAGTCAGTAAACAGTGGCCAGTGACCGGAGGTGAATTGAATTGTCTGGCAAAGTGGTCTGGCAATTACTGGCAATTGCTCGTGATATTGGTGGAGATATTACTGGTGTTGATAGATATGGTAACACGATAGTACACAGTGTACACAATGTATGCAATTGTAGCAAGTATAGTGAAATAGCAGAACGGAGAATAGAACAATGGATGGATATTTAGAAGCTGAAGAGGAAGCTTCGTAGTAGGGTATTGGGATCTGAAGATGGTGAATAAAGAATCGTAGATCCTGAAGGCTGGGAGCTAGCAGTATTATGTTCACTCGCTACGCTCGTTCACATAATTTCGAGATGATAGAGATGGTCTATTAGTTATGCTATTTACAGACTAGACCTCGCTGACAGATCCAAAGTCAAATCCTCGCTCCTCCAACTTGTGAAGAATACCCACAATGGATACTCCCTCGTTCTTCTTCACCGTGCGCTCTACATTGACAACATCATGCTTTGCGTTGAGCTTTGCAAGCGCTTCCAAGAGCTCTGATCTAGTGGCAGTAATAGGGTAAGTGTTGCCGTTACCAGCCTCAAAGTTTACATAAATGGGCTTGCCCGACTGTGTAGTGCCTACTGGCTTAGGGTTGGCAAACGCCTCCTTCTTTGCCTTGTTGGACTGGTCCCGCAGAGCACACAGAACCAAGTATCGCAGCTTCCATCCCATGGGTCCCAGCTGCTTTATGCGAGCAGACGTATCCTTAATCAAATAATTATCTAGTCCACCCTCCTTGGTGATGCTTCGCAGAACTGACGTGTGCACTCGAATAGTAATTTTGCGATTGAGGGCCTCACTCCACAGGGTCTGGCGGTTAACGTTGGGCTTGAACGTTCGTCGGTTGTGGTTCTTAAACTCGGAGATTTTATTGCCAAACATAATCATTCGTCCTCCATACAGTCCTCGGTTGCTCTGTTTGTACAAGGTAGCGTCTCCGTATGGGTATGGGGGGAACTCTGGTGGCACTTCGGGCAGAAACGTCTCGGGGTCTCCCTTCTGGAGAGGCTCCACCTTGGCGACCTTTCGTCGGGTAACATGGGCGTAAAGTCGGTTTGTTGCGAACGAGGTCGAGAAGGATCTCAGGGATCCCAGGGATCCTGCGCCAGTCACCTTTGGCAGAGACAGCGGCCTGACAAATGGCAGAAACCACATTTTATTTTTTGTTCAACTTCTCAACCGAGTCAAGCTTTGGTGATGCAGTGGTGATGAATTAAATTCTCATTCACGTGATTTCGTGTCAGGTGAATATTGAGCCTCACGAACTCCCGCTATCCTATCCTATTCTACCCAAAGCGTCCCTACAATGATATCAATTAAAGTGCCAGGGGGACATGATCTAGGTTACAATCCTACAATCAATTGACCTATCAGTAAATGCATAATGTCGTGTACCTAACTGAAGTCTGCTCCAATATGCTTTCTGAGCTCATTCCATCGGGTCTTGAGGTGGGCATTCTCATCGTCAAGAGTAGCTAGGCGCATCTTTGCATCTACCAGCTCCTTTTCCAAATTGTTGAGCTGCTCCTCTAATCGCTTCTTACCCTCTTGTAGACCGGTATTCTCCTCTCGCACTTGTTCCATCTCCTTGCGCAATTGACGGTCCGCCAGCAGGGACTCATCCTTGGTAGCATCCTTTAGCTCCTTCAACTCTACAGCCATCTCCTCATTCTCATCCTGAAGTCGAGCAATCTCCAGCTTGCCCTGGACCATTTCGTTGGCCACTTGAATGTGTTCAGTATTGAGAGCTGCCAGAGATGCTTCCAGGCGACGCACCTGCAAAGTGAGCTGTCCGTTGGACTGTCGCAGTGATTCAACCTCCTCGAGCCGTTCTCGTTCAATGCGATGGATTTCAGCATACTCGCTCTCATACTTTCGTAGAGTGACGGGCAGTACCTTTACTTCGTAGGCATCATGAACCAAGTCGTTTTCCAGGTACTGAGATCCGGAGTTGCGTCGGGCAGAGGGGTCCAGCAGATAGACGTCAAACACCCTCTCCTTGACAAACGTGAGCAGGTCATCGAATCCTAGAGATAAGATTGTCGCCGAATTCTTTCGCATCAGAGCGACCCCAAATCTCAGAATGGCTTCCACTCCCTCGGCAATGATAATATCAAAGATTCTCAGCACCAATGGCAAAGGAAACTTGTATGCAAACAAGGTCAAGAACCATTGAGACGCGTACATGGACGACCGGACGCCCTGTCGGGCCAAGTGGATGTGGACATCGGGTAGAGTGTCCTCAAGAATGCGATCAAACTGGTACAACCGGAGGTGTAGACCAGGCATTTCGGGCAGGTACAGAGACCTCAGATCATAGTCCTTCATGAGACGAACCAGCAAGCAGAATGCCTCCGGCTCAGCCATGTTAAGTAGCAGAGGAGTGACTACAAATGCCATGCCCTGAGTGTAGCCCACTTCGGGGTCAAACAGCGAGTAGGACTTTATAACCCTGTGCAAGCTGGCGCTGTTGGCGGCCTTTGAAAAGCTCGTCCGAGACAAGTCCCGCTTGATTGCCTTTTCGTGGGGACTATCTGCCTCGCATAGAGTTTGATACACTTCCTCCAGGGATGCCGATTTACTAGATGCAATGAGCTGCCAGATAAGACCCCGGAGCTCGCCAGGGAAGCCATGGGCAATGGCATTGGACAGCTCCTGAGGGCGATGGCGAGCCACGTTAGCGTAGTCGTTGACCACTTCTGACCAGAACTCCCAGTTGATTGCGTCCTCCTGGCCTGCAGCTTCTTGAGCTGCTTTGCCCTCACGGACCTGCTCAAAGTTCTGTTGCAGCTGCTTGATGGCGGTGAGCGAGTCGGACTTTTCTTGGTCGCCCCGGGCTTCCAGACCCTCTGAATTGACGTCCAGACGATGTAACAGCAGGTCATAGTCAGCCGATGATACAGTCGATCTTCTTGGTCTTTGCGAGGGCAAAGAGGAATTGGTGGCTGGTCGTCCACGGAGCCAGAAAAACGGCATTCGCTTCCTAGGAGGTAGCGGAGGAGGCTCAGCAGGATTGGTCTGCGACGGGGAGTGTGCTTGGTGGTCTCTAGCGGGCAACGGAGGAGGCACTGGCTTCTCAGATTCCGCAGATTCTGCAGGTTCTACAGGCTCAGCAGACTCCACTGGCTCCACAGACTTCACAGGTTCCACAGACTCCACTGGCTCTGGCTCAACTACGTTCAGCACTTCTTTAGACTCGGCTTCCCCGTTAGCATCCCCGGACTCGCCAGGAGCAGGGGCATTCTCACTATCGTTTACACTACCTTTCAGAGTTTCGTTTGCATCAACAGAATCACTTGAACCGGCCACAGCTACAGCATCATTGGACTCAGGTTCAACTTCCACAGTGGCATCTGCCGATTCACCACCATCGGCAGCGACAACAGAGTCATTGTTCTCAGACTCAGCAGGACCATGATCGCCCTGACCATGCTCATGACTCTCATGTCCATCCTGTTCGCTCTCTTGTTGGTCTTGTTGGTCTCCGTGGTTTCCGTGGCTGTCGCCTTCTTCGCGATGGGGACTAGACGCTATACTAGGATCTGCGGACGCAAACTCATCGTCAGTAGTGTGCTGGTTTGGCGATTCAAACTGGAACTCTTCCTGCTTGTTCTCCTCAGGGTGGTTAGCATCCATTGCGAGTAGCTTCGCGTAATGGTCCAAGGTTGTGGGTTTACAAGTGTCCTCTTGGGGTTACCAAAAATTGATCAAAATTGGTCGCAACGACTGCAAAAACTGGTACCAACTGGGACGGGCACGCTCTACGCCTAACAATGCACTAGAACACTACAAAGATAATTATTAACTGCCCCAATCAATGGACCAGGCACGAGGCAGTGTAAAATTGTTGATAACACCAGATTGTCAAACCGGTCAGAAGCTTATTCGCTAGCACACTGGTGTGAGCGCGGCTACAAGGGCACATAGGGTGTTTCGGATTTGCCAGGAGGGCAAAAATGCAGCCAAAAATCATGTAGAAATGTTACAATTATCATAAATATCTAGCCAATTTACCTAACTAGGGCTCTGAGAGCGTCTGAGGCCGCTGAAAATCGCGACAGAGACTCCGAGCCAGACTCGGAATTTGTTAATGAAGGGGTAGACATGTCGTAGTCGGTAGACCCGGCCGATTGTGACACCATTACGTAGTCGGGAGACAGGGCACTGCTGTCGCCGGAGAAACTAGGCCACGACGATCCAGGGGACGTAGGACGGTTAGCAGCATTAAGGGGTTCGTGAGAATGAGAATAAGAAGGGTTAGATGGAGTGTCCGGAGTGTCTGGAGTGCTTTGAGTGTTTTGGGTGTTTTGAGTGTCTGGGGTTTGAGCCGATTCAGAACTGATAGCATTAGGTGAAATGCCCGAAACGTGAGCATACGAGTCTGAGGTGGAGTTGAATCCCCATACCTCACTGTTGTATTCTAACGTAGACGGAGAGTGTTCTGAAGACGACAGCGACAGGGGATCATGAGGCATAGTGGCATCGTACACAACACCTCGGGTGACCCCAGCATCGGCCAACAGTCGTTGCACCTTTTCCACATCGGCATTTGGGAAATGGATCCGCAGAGTTCCATTAGACCGTTCAACGGTGACCGGAAGCTCTCCAAACGTGCCAGTTTGACGAATGTCTCTGAGAATCGCCCTAAGCTCTCTGACGTGTGCTTCAAAATCGCGCTCCAAAGCCTCCATCACCTCTTCATTAAGCTCGCCAGCACTTGGAACAGACAAGTGTGGAGTCAGATCAAACTCCACAAACGCCGCGTCCTGCACGGGTTCTGGAGCAAACTCAATTGCAGAGGATGGAGCAAATTCATTTACTTTGGCCCATAGTTGGGCCCCGTCAAAGTGGTCCAAGTGGTCCGAAGCTGTACTATGATAGCCTCGGGCAGTGACTGGTGCGACCAGTGGTGAACCTAAACTACGAATAGCGCTTGAACCAGAGCCAGAGACAGAGCCTGACCCAGCGAAGCCGAATCGGCTCATATTGATTGCTCCTGGTCGGCCACTGAATGCAAATTTACGAGCTACCGACAAGCCAATGGGCCGCTGAGAGAGTGGCTCGTGATGACAGCCATCCAGCGACATTCGCCAACTAGCAGCTGCGCTAGCCCGTGTGGCCAGACCTCGAATTAGATTCCAGCTAGCAGCTTTATTCTCCCATTTGGCAAGGCCAGTAGCAAACGCAAAATTAGGTTGCCAGAACCCTAATCGCATTCGCAGCCTTCGCATCCGTTCCATTCGTCGGGAAACTGGGCAATGGCGATAGGCCATGAATCGCGACGTACTGAACGCGCGAGCCATTGGTCGGAACTGGCTTCGCACAGAGTTCCAAACTCCAAATTTAGACGCCAAATGCGCTCTTAACATTGGGCCAAAACTATCAAATTGCCCACAGTTGCGAGAACCAAATCGACCACCACCGCCAATACCACCGCTACTCTGGTACCGCTGCTTCCACTGCTCTCTCCACTGGCTTTTCAACTGAGATCGCATTTCGGCGTGCTGAGCCTTCCACTTCTTCCGCCACAGCTTGCGTGCTTCTCGACTAAAGCACTCTTCCGAGTGCAACTGGCCACATAACTGTACGTGCAACTCTCGGGCCTTTGCAGCGTCAACTGGGACCCTGCTTCCATGGTGAGTAATAGCATGTTTTAACGCCAAAAGAATGGCAGCCTTTTTCAGGGCCCCAAATAGGAACCGCGTAGGGCCTGGGGGAGGAAGGCACATTATCCTTCCCGCTCTCACATCTAAATCCCAAACTTGATTGTATCACGCCACCCAAGTTGCCACTTTGGTCGCGATTTCAAATAGGATGAGAATGCGGACGTAAATTTTTGCCACCGTTGGCAATATATATCGGCACACGGGGATCCACTATCGGCTATCCGACTCATGCGGATATACTCCTATCTCCGGCTCGCCCCGTTGCATTTGCTCCTCATGCAACCACTGTGTTAGACTTGTGTTAGTTTGGTACGCGTAACAAGGGCGGGTGCCTTCGATCACACCGATAACCACTGTCATGTGCCTTTGGTTTGAGGGGTAGAAATACGGACGGGACCATGATAAATGTACAGTACTAAAGTTTATATAGATAAGGATAGCCCCAGTGAGCCTCACAAGCCTCACGAGGCTCGCAGCATGTATCATAGATCGAGACCAACAATCAATTGAACGTAGCTGATAAACTGATGGATGACGCCTACTACGGCGGGATTGGCCCTTTTAGCTATAGTAGCAGCTTGGCTGTTGTCGTTGGACTATTACCTCACCACTTATGCAAAGTCATATGTGTCAGTCTCTGACGGTAAGGTTGATAATGACAAACGAATTCAAGTCCCGTTGCAAAAGTCAAACGGTGAAGGATTATTCATTGTGACCGGAGGATGTGGCTTCACAGGATCTTGGATAGTTCGTTATCTTATTATGCGAGGAGAGAAGAATGTTGTGGTATGGGATCGTAAACAGAAGTTGCCCAATGACATTCAAGACTCTACTACCTTGGCTAGTATTGATCTCACCAACCGCGAACACATCTCTCAAGCTTTACAAAGCATTTCCCAAAAAGCTGCTCAAGCACCCAAGGTAGTTGTGTTTAATTGTGCTGCCAGAATTGAGCAACACCGGTCTAGCTATTTTGGAGACAACATTTCCATTGCAACTAACCTGCGCGACGTGTTTACAGATTCTAAAATCAAAGAAAAGACAGCAATTGTCCATATTGGGGACTCAATAAGCACAACTAGACCTGTCAACTGGCTGACTTATTGGAACCGGTCCAATTGGGTACAGAATAGCTCCCCAGACTGGGAGGATCATAATCTGCATTCTAAGCATGTTAATACCTATGCGTCCACAATGCACGCAGCTGAATCAATCTTGCTCAATTCTGATATTGATTGTGCCTCTTTGCGCCCGCATGGGTTTATATCTGGGCATTTGGGTGATTCCTTCCTCACTCCGGCCCTTCACCACGATGGTGGACTCATGCATTCGCCAAATGTGCCCGTATTCCTGATCAACGTCGAAGACGTGGCAATTGGTGCTCTTTGTCTCGAAGCTAAGCTGGCTAATAAGCACACATGTCCTTCGGTTAATTACCAGGTGTTTTCTCTTGCTCCTTTGGACAACATCTCTTTCGAGGGCATGTACGGTCGGATTAAGGCCCTTCGTGACTTTCGCGTTATTCGAATCCAGCCGGTGGTTGTCCTTGTAATTTCCTACATTATTGGACTATATCGGCTCTTTATTAAAGAGGTCTATCTTTCTACAAGAGAACAATGCCTTTTGAGTGGAATTGCTCAGACACTAACGCCCCAAAGGTTTTCAGTACTACAAACCGTGAAATTGCCCCTAAGTGAAAATACTAAGCGTACTTCGCAACTAATCGGCTACAGCTGTCAGTGGACTGCAGCCCAGACTGTTGATGCAGTGGTACTGGAGCATGAAAAACTGCGCGAGGAAATGAAGCATAAAGAAACTACGGAAAGCTAGAGTTTATTGCGCAAATAAATGCAACACCACAAAAAGTACCAACTGGAGTCCAATTGGAGTGGTGATTCTGTGGGCAGAGGATGCTATTGCCAATCCTTCTACCATGGACAAATCAATTTCATCATCGTTCTCTGGACTAGAGTTGAGGTTATGAGACGAGTCTTCCAGGTTGGATGGATTGTCAATATTGGCTGGCTCTCCGTCAGCAGTAACAAGCAGCTGTTGCTTTTCCCTTTCAATTTCCTCTGGGGTGCATGCAGGCTCCTCATCCGCAGGTGCAACATAACTCGAAGCATACTGGGCTCTAGGAATATCGCCGACAATGGGTTCAATGTCCTCTTTTTGCTGGGGGCTTTTGACTGCCTGTGCCAATGCTATCTCGTACCTCTCAAGATCAAACACAACATAGGCGGATCTCAAAAACGAATCACCTAGAATGGCTTCCTGATGGGATGCCACTGAATTGAATCCAAGGATACACATCTCCTCACCTCGAGAATTTAATATAGGCCTACCATCCTTTTTAGTTGCTGGAAAGTATGTCTGACGAAGGTCTATTGATATTGGCACTTTTCCAAAGTAATAGGTCAAAGTGACTCCTCTGTCTGCATAATTGCAAGCCTGAAGGTAACCACCAATGTCAGGAAAGTAAGTGGCATTTATTTGATTTGCCAACCTACTCACAGTTTCCTCTGGCAGATAAGTTAGGGTAGTTCCAGAGTCTAACAGTGCCACTAGAGGTTTGCTGGTAATGCTTTGCTCCTCTGCGCAACGGCTTGATTTAACACCAATATCATCCACCTGCACAGTGAATTCTGGAGGATCGGGGTGCTTGGACTCGTAGAGGTTCTTTATAGGCACTTTCCACAAGTTTCCAGAATACTTTGAATGGTCGACCCCTCCAAAGAGAATGTGTCCTTCGGTAGCACCAGCTTGGTTAATATAAAGGGAATAAGCGATTCGGTCAATGTGACCTTGGTTACGCAACAGAATGGGCAAGTTGTCGTACGTGAATGATCCATTGTTTGCTGCTGCTTTTGAGTTGTTAAAGTTTGTGGCCTCGTTTTGGGGCAGTCCAATTCCCAGAATTCCGGTAGACGAATTTGCAGTTGTGCCAATTCCAAACCCTAGGTCTGTTACTACAGTGTCTCCCATGGAAAAGTGATCGTTTGCAAATATCCCGCTGGCAAATGTATTGTCTCCGTATTTGACATAAAACTCATGAGGGGTGCTTTGGAACGTTTTGGACTTCGCGGGATCAAACGTGCCTGAAATTGTACAGTCAAATTCATTTGTGGCATTGTAGGTGTCATTATTAATGGCATTGGCAGAGCAATATGGATCATTTGCATCAAGCACCCACATGTCCGAGGATCCAGTATCTATGAGCAGTTTGACAGCTTGGGGAGGAGTACCAATTCCTGCATCCAGGCGATAGTAGTACTGTTCGTTGATGATCGGCTGTTGGACAGTCTTGATTACCCTTGAGCCCAGGTTTCTTTGCCCAACATTAGGAGAAGGAATTTTTTCTACTTCAAATCGAAGGCCTACTACATTACTAGAGGATAAATTGGTTGAGTTGGTTGAATTGGCAACTGTTGAATTGAAAGTTGTCGAGTTAAAGTAAAATCCGCTTGTCAAAGTGCACAAGCAGCACACCAGTACTATCACCGCCCTTTTCATGTTTCAATTGACATTTTTACAGATGTCCACAGTGCAGTTATTTATGCCATTGCCCAGCCTCTACAAATGAAAGTGCCTTTTGCACTAAGAAGGACCGCATCCTAAGGCAGCTTGTCTATTTTACTTGTCTCTGTCGCTTAATTGCCAATGCTCTTGGGCCTACCTAATCCGGCATGCTCTCATTTCAAGGACGATGAGCTTAGCGAGTCTCGCTACATACAGTGCTGTTAAGCGTCTTGTCCCTAATATACAGGATCCAATCCTTAATTGATCCAATTTGATCCCATTTTCCAACCATACATTACATTGCTGTGCTAGTTCAATCATACCCCAAGCATCGGCAACCATCCAATTGTACTTTAAGACTAGCAATCAGCAAATTTTAACATTGATTGAGGCCTCATTAATCTCTCGTTTCAGTTTAAACCTATTTTTCTCTATTATTCTTCGATTATCCAGACGTCTAAATTCAGCAGCTACGGATCTGATAATCCTAAACGGGAGATGCGTCTCCAGAATCCCGCCGTGCCGGGTACACCGGGGAACAGCATTTGTAAACAAACTCTCTTACACATGTACAGATAGTTACTGCTTGTAGATTTGCAGGTTTAATAGATACTTTGCATTTGCTGTATTCCAGTTCACTTTTTTGCTTCGTTGGCTTAACGGCATTTCGGAATTAGTAATGGGGCAATAATCGCTCACAGGGTATAAAGACGAGATTAGCAGGGCTGAGACCGAGTTGATCTCATACACATCACTTTGGTTTGTAATATGCCTGGCCATCAGTATCAATTCAACGTTGCCATGAGCTGCGAAGGTAGGTGGATTTGAATGATTACGGGAGTTGAGTGCTAACGTATAGGCTGCTCTAATGCTGTCAACCGAGCTCTGGGTCGATTAGAAGGTGTGGAAAAGGTTGACATTTCCCTTCCTAGCCAGACTGTTGATGTCAAGACTGCTGACTCAGTCTCTTACGACACAGTCCTGGCCACCATTAAGAAGACTGGTAAGGCCGTTAACGATGGAAAGGTTGTTGCCTAAGGAAGGAGATCAATAGTCAATAAATTACTTCATGTCTCTATGCTAAATAGTAGGTAGGCGATTAATCACTACCAAGGTCGATGTCCCACACCCAGCTGTCAATGTTGCTCACGATGCGCTCTTCGACTTCATCACCTCGACCAGCAGCGACCCGAAGGACCAGCTCGTTGAGCTCGGTACGGCCCAAGATATCCACGTGCTCCGCGGTCTTTGCGCCTCCACGAATATCTAGAGTGGCAGGCTGATGGAGCATCTCCACTACTTTTACTTTGCTGCCTCCGGGGTTGAACTTTGAGTTTGGGTCCTTCCAGCGGTGGCACATTGTGTGGGTGTTGAGGGAGATTGTTCCATCACCCTCACCCATTATCACAGCCTCGGGATCATTATGAGCAATACTGATATTGAGGTTGACCAAATCCTTGTCGACTTCTTCTTGGTAGTAGTAGCTGCGTTCAGTAGGTTTGCCCACTCCGTAGAAGCAATAGATTTCCATGTCTGGAGCGTTTGGCAATGCAACTTCCAAAGGATTGGACCATTTAGAAGGGTCGTCATTGTTGGCCTTTACCTCTTTTCGGGTGCGAGCAAGCCCGTATGAATAATGGTTCAGAGTTCGATTTTTGAACCACTCAGGAGCCTGCTCAAACAAGTAGTCAATTGACGCGGGAATGGTCAGGTTCTTACTTGACAAGTGGCTCAGAGGGTTGCGGAATCGAATGAAATTTCCAAAAGAAAGTCTTTCAGGTTCAGGTTCAGGCGTAGGTTCAGGCTTACTCTCACTCTCAACGAGGTCCTCTTTGCCCTCTTCTTTGCTCTCTTCTTGGCCCTCTTGAGCGTCGGCAGGAGTAATGGGAGGGTCATCTGGAGCAAACGTCAAGTTACCCCAAACTGCCTCTCCACCCTTTGGAAGCATAGAAGCAATTCCACCAAATGACCGCAGCATATCAGCTCGTTCGCGGCGGGAAAAGAACTTTTCCAATCCATACACAGCCAGCGCATTAAGCTGGACAGTATCCTTCATTTCACCAGAAAGCAGGGCCACAATGGCCTTGGGAGTACCCAAGGTAGATCCGGAAATATCAACCAGAGAAGCAATATGGTCATTGACCCATTGATCTCCTCCATCACCGTAGCCTTTAGCTTCTGCCCACTTTAAAAAGTAGAAAATCACCTGAGTACCCATGGAATGGCCTACCAGAGCGACTTTTTCGCCAGTACTATGTACAGAATGCTCAATTGCACTCTTGAGGCGACTAAAATAGCTATCACGGCGCTCCAAATCAGGGTACGACAGACGCCAGTCGTAAGAAGCTACAAGCATGTTATTGGAATCGTACCCCATGGCGGCCAGGTTTTCCAAAATCTTGTTCCACAACCAGTACCCCGGGACAAAGAAATCGGCTGATTCCATTCCCAAAGCAGCACGTATCTTATACCCGGGAGGATCTAGCCCAGTAGAAGGGTCCAGCATAATGTGCTTGAGCCAACAATGCTTATCCAGAAGCATTGTTCGCAGCATATACAATGACCCCCATAGTCTTTTACGGAAATGGGGTTGTGAGGGACACTCTTCAGTCCCCTCCAGACCCCATGACTCCAGCCCAGTGGAAATCACTCCTGGGATCAAGATCACAGGATGCTTCACCCCGTACCCTTCTTCCCGCAGGTAATTGCCCACAGCAAACGAATCGGACAGCGTATACGACTTTTTATCAATATCGTGGGCCTCTCTCATGATCCCCTTGGGCAGCATATCTCTAAACTCGTCTAACAGCCCGTCTAACGACAGCTCCGACAGCCTATCTAATGACACAAACTCCTTCGGAGCCGAGTACCACGCAATTCCCAGCCCAAAAATGATTCCGATAATGAACACCAATCGCTTGGAATATGCCAAACGCCACTTGTAGCTCAAGTGTCCACCATCTTTCTTACTCTTGCGATGGTGAGAGCTTCGCTTTGTCGCGCTTGCAGTCTTTTTAGGGAACCTATCTTCGATTTGCGATGACGAACCCGTCGCCAGATCTACCGAGCTGCTGGCAGCAGAGCTCGACACCGACGAGCTATCACTCGATGAATCGCTATCAACCTCCTGCTGCGGGAGGTTGCTCCGACGCTTCACAGCCATTGCCTCTTTAACTGTTCAATACTGTGTCCGCAATGTTATCCTCGACCTGGAGCTTGCGCTGGGATAACTTCACTCATGCAGGTATAAAATGAACGTGCGTTTTGCATGGTGCGTGTGAGCCCCATAAGCCGCGCGCCCCACGCGCCCCACGCGCACCCGCGCCTCACCCTTATCAATCACGCCCTCTCAGTTGACCATGTCTCCTCCACAATCATTGTTGATCTAACGATAATGCTCCAATCAACGCTGTCATCTTTACGGGAATGGAGGGAGTATTTGACGCCGGTGTCGCATGTATCTTCCTTCAAGTCCACTGGGCAGATCACCCCTGAGGAGTTTGTGATTGCTGGGGACTATTTGGTGAACAAGTTCCCTACTTGGACGTGGGCATCGGCGTCGCCATCCAAGCAGAAGGACTTTTTGCCTGCTGATAAGCAGTATTTGGTGACAAAGCATGTTCCTGCGCACGCTCAGCCTGAGGCACCTGTTGACGAAGCGGAAACTGTCGATGACGACGGATGGGTGACCACTTCGTCAAAGGAGAGGGGCAAACATGGGCATGGCGATGGGGACGGAGATGTAGAGTCTGGGTCTGGATCCGGGTCTGGATCTGGATCTGGACAGGGTGATACAGGACAAGGGGCTGTAGAAGAGATTGTAGACATTGATCTTGAGGAGGAAGGTGTAGAAGACGAAGAGGATGATGGCGCGGTTTATCGCACCCAGCAGAGCACTCACACAAGAACCCGGACCTACAACTTATACATTACCTATTCTACTGCGTACCGAGTTCCAAAGATTTATCTGTCAGGATTCAACGCTGAGGGAGGGCCATTGACGCCAAATGAAATGTTTGAAGACATTGTGGCCGATTATAAGGACAAGACGGTGACGGTTGAAAAGGCGCCGTTTGAGGACAATTTGACGCTCATTTCTATTCACCCTTGCCGGCACGCCAATGTGATGCGAATTCTACTGGATCGAGCTCAGCAAAGGCTGCGAAACCAGCAACAGTTGGACGACGATGATGACAATGAGATTTCAAAAGGAATTGCTAAAGTTGGTCTTGCCGATGCTGCAGATGAAGAGGGCGAATGGGAAGAGATTCAGAGCCATCAGCCATCTGAAGACCAGGCCACCATTCGCGTGGATCAGTACATTGTTATCTTCCTAAAGTTTATTTCTAGTGTGACTCCAGGAATTGAGCACGATTACACAATGTCAGTCCTATAGCTATTTATTCAATAATCATTCTCATATCAGATTTATCATCATCATTATAATAATAATTTGTTAGCAATTACCAAAATTATGTAGTTCATGGTTAGTCAAACATGCCCTTAGTGTAAGTCAAGTATTCTTCTTGGCCCACAGGCTTTGCTTTCATTCGGTCATCAAAATACCCGTCTTCATCCCACGCAACCATTGTGGCTCGGTCATACGGTCCATGAACTTCGTCTGAACCTTCCCACTGAAATACCCATTCTTGTTCTGAACCCGGATTCAGGTCATTCTCCCTTTCCGAGTCACTTCTTTTTCGTTTGAGAGAGACGTACGCTTCACCAGTCTCCCGTTGATATTCCCGCTGAAGCTCCTCTCGAGTCAGATCGTACACATCATTACTGCCCAAATTCATCAACGTCTGTAGGCTCTCAACGCTCTCGGTGATTGTTTCTACGGTTTGTTTTCTCAATGCATCGTTGTCATTCTGTTGCATGTCCTTTTTATTTCTTCCTCTGTTCCGTTTGGGCGGAGAAAGTCGTTGAAGAGCCTCTAGGGATGACTCTCCTACATTGAGGCTCTCAATTAGATTGGACAGTGCCTGGTGCTTTGACAGTTTTTTCAACCGTTTTTGGTCGGCAGCACTCTGGGCCTGTTGTCGCTCGTGGGCCCTGCGAGCCGCCGAAATATCCTTTTTGCTGACATTCTCAAGCCATTGGTCATGATGAGCTTCACTGTCAGCTGCATTTCTGATAAAGTTCCCTTGCTCGTCAAACTGGCCCTCTTCCAGATCACTTCGAAGATTAAACGCCTCCAGTTTAGGCTCTCTCCTCGACGACTTTTTCAGGTCCCTTCCATTCGTCTTTTGACCTCCATTTTCTCCACCTGGATTGACAAAATACTCTACGTCTACGTTATCCTCTCGAACGTCTTCTTCTTCCTCTTCTTCGTCGTCACCTCCGTCACCGTCATAGTCGTCATAAGTCTTAGAAGATTCCAGCTCCGCCTGCTTCTCAAACTCGTCTACATCAAGGAACCTCTGTTTCTTGCCAGATTTATCCTTGTCTTGTTCCTTATCGCTATCCCCAAACATGTCATCATCAGATTCTTCCTCCCTTGCCCGTTCTCTCTGCTTCCAGTCTTGAGCATCGTCTTCAGAGTCATCATCGTAGCCAAACTTGATTGCATTCCGCTTAGGCTTTGGTCGCGACCCTTCAATATCCTGTTGAAGGAGGCTGTCTTCTTCTGATACTGTTTCGCGCTTCTGCGCCAACCGCAGCGGTTGTTCCGGGTCAAACTCGATGGTGCTCATGTTATCCGATAACGGTGATCCGATACCTCGAAAACTTAACAAGATGGGCGATCTGTTCGATAACGTGCTAAATCTGGAGGAACAACACTACAAGGAGGGATACAAAGAAGGAGTTTTAGATGGAAAAAGAGCAGGCTATCTGGAGGGCCGCCACTATGGACTTCAGACCGGTTTTCAGAGGTTCATGTCCATCGGAATCATGCAAGGGCGGTTAGACGTTTGGAAGAACACTATCTCCAATAGCGACCAAGCTGATAGTGACAGAGCAGCTCGTAATGCAAAGCATATAGCTCAGCTGGAGTCCGTTCTGGATCCTGAAACGCTACCCATGACTAACGAGGACGAAGACGTGGATGAGTTTGAAAAACGTCTCAAGCGAGCAAAGGCCAAAGCCAAAGTGGTGGCTACGATTGCAAAGGACACTTCTACGATCAGAATCTACGACGATACTATTCCTCTCAAGAACACTGAGGAGGTTATTGAAGACATGTAACGACCATCATGATCAAGATAGATAGAAAAAATTTGTTAGTAATTAGTAATTAGATAACTATATGTTCATCAATCACCTTGCGAGCAAGGCGAGGGTTGCCGGCAATGGTATAAATGAGATGAAGGTTGTAAGCAGCATTCCAGCAATAGTTGTAGTCATCATTGACCTCGTCCTTAGCCGCCAGGACCTTGTCGTAATAGTGAACTGCCAAACTAGGCAGTCCTAGCATATGGAAAGTTCGTCCCAAGTTATAATTTGCTTCCATAGCTTCACTTGGGCCGCTAGAACATCGAATGTCATAGTACTGCATCAAGTACGTGAGACCCTGGACGATTTGAAGATGTCTGTTTGTCGTCTGACGCTGCAAAGCACGATGAATGTGAGCCAGACCGACGGACAGCAACAGCAATGGATCCTTTGGAGCCAATTCGTATGCTCTGTTGAGATACTCCAGACTAGGAACATAACTTTTTCCTTCCAGAAGGAGAAACCCGTATAGTGCCAGTAGTAGTGGGTTCTCAGTTTCAATGTTGGTCATCTCTTGGTCCACCACTTTGGCAGCACCAGTGATTTCCCTCTTTTGCACAATGGAATCAATTGCTTTGACTTGACGAAGAATGAACTTTTGGTTCTGAGTGCTATTGTACAATTCGCCAGCTTCAGAACCAGAAGACAGCAAATATCCATACAGTCGGAATGCATCATTGTAAAACTGATGGGAGTAAAAGTATGTTCGGAACGCCTCGTTAGAAGCCTTGACATCGTTAGCTCGGAAAGTGCACGAAAACATGACACGGTGCATAATATCCTCGCGCTCGGGGTCTTGGTAGAACACATTAGCAGCTCTGGCTCGTTTGAGAACCTGGTATGCTCCATCTATATCCCCTGTGGTGGTTAGCGTAAGAGCATACTGCATAATTAGGCTAAACCATTGATCAAAAGATAGTCCTCGGAAACTTTCAGGGGGCCTGTTGGTTTCACTGCTCTCCTCTGTTGAGCCATTAGCACCGGCCGCCTCGTCTGCCAACTCGGATTCTTCAAGGCGAGTTTCTAATCGATTGATTCGCTCGTCAAGATCTCCATCCACTTTTGAGGTTCTGCTAGTAAAGATGCCCACAAATGGCTTGTTACGATCGCTTGGGAAAAACTTTTTGACAGAGTTGAACATGTCCACAAGCTGGTCGGCAATATGCAACCATTCAGAAACAGAAGCCGGGTTGCCTTTAAGCATTCCATCATGATATCGTTGTAACTGAGCATACTTTTCTGTGACAAATTGCTCTGCTGCCTTTTCTGCTGCAACTCTCTCGGCCTTTGTCAGTCTCTGGGTTCTTCGCGCGGTGCCAGTCTTGCGCCTAGGGGCTTGGATGATCAATTGATGCATTTGACTATCATTCTCAGTCTCCACATCTGCCATCTGCGCCTCTCTCACCTTATTCTGTTCTCGTATTTCATTTGCCTGGTCGATGAGAAGTCGCGCTTCCGTATTCCTATTAGTGCTTCCTAGCACTTCAGCAAGCGCAACAATTGCCTCGACATTTTCAGCATCATGATGACGGATGACCTCATATGTCTCTTCAGCTTCGCTAATTCGATTGGTAGCAAACTGACACCGAGCAATCTGCAACGAAAGTTCCACATCGAATTGATCGCTGAGCTTTTCATATTCTCGATAAAGCTCAAGAGCAGTTTCGAATTGTTTAGCCTCCTGAAACGCCTGGCCCACAATCCAGTATAAATCGCCATAATCAACAACGGAATATTCTTTAAGAAATTCAGTGTGTCTTTGGGCTTCGGCGACATCGCCCGTCTTTAATCGGGCGATGATCAACTTGACCCGGATATCCACGGGCAGAGTGAACCTCTCAGGGTGATTCCTATGCGGGGAGTTGAGGAACTTTTTAACACTGTATCGTCTATCGTCAAATTCAGAATCGTCTTTCATTTCGTCCCACCATGCTTCGTCCGATCGATCCAAAATCCATCGGCTGATGGTTCTAATTCTCTTGATGGCCCTTGACCAGTTTCGCTCTGAAAAGTACAGCTCGACCAAAATATTCAACTCTGAGAATCCAAACTCCTGCACCTTATCTCTGTTGACATAGGGGTCTTTATTAGACTCTAGCAGGTCTTCGTATAGGAGAATGGCCTCTCCAGTTCTATCAAGGCTCTGAAGATAATCGGCAAGCTCCATCAAGACCTGCGAATTGGTAGGTTGCAGTTTGCGTAGGATCCGCAGCAGTTCCACTGCCTTTTCATATCGATTTGTCTTTCCGCATAGCTCAATGCATTTTCCCAAAATGTCTTTATCCTTCTTATCAAGCCTATAAGCTCTCATAAAGAATTTGAAGGCTTCTTCGTACAATCCCTGCTGGTCACTAGCTTCACCCAATTCAGCCCATGTTCGCTTGGATCGCTGGTCCAACGACACAACCGCCAACAGAGCAACCCTATAAGCCACCATATTGCCTCGTTCATAGTGAATAAGAGCCGTCAATTCGTATGCCTCTTTTGACGGCTCCTTGGCAATTGCTACTTCTAACATTTTGAGTGCATCATCGTACTTTTGCAACCCGTACAATGTAGTGGCTTCTGAAATCAGAGTACGGACTTCATCGCTTTTCAGACGGCTAGCTGCAGACCCTCCTCGAGACCCCTTTGGCTTCTTGGGTGGCCGTTTCGACTTTATTCCTTTCTTGAGCTCAGCAATTTCGGGGTCTATGATCGCCTGGTATAGTTCTTCGTCCTCGCTATCATCGTCATCTTCATCTGAAGTAAACAAATTACGCAAATCGTCGTCATCTTCTTCATCAGCTTCGTTCCTTCGAAGTAACGACATACTTGGTGGCATCTGGCCCATATCATTCCTGTCTGCGGTTTCAACTTGCGCGTCCAACGGTTCATTGTTGAATCGGTTCAAAGCGTCGCGAGCGTGCCTGTCGTCCATATGGCTGTCTTCTTCCCACATTGGGTCGTCGTCAGAGTCGTACTCATGGCCCAGAGGCTCATGCATTGTCGTATCTTCAACCTCTGGAGACCCTGGTCCAGACATTGTCTCTCTTTCAGTTAGTTAAATAAACACAGGTCTCGCGATGAGAATAAATAATACTATAGATTATTATTCTGGAGTTAAGAGAGCAGTGACGCTCAGCCGCACATAGCCGTGTCGCTATATCGTCTACTAGTTGCCATTGTGAGTCCTTAACCCAGTACTATATCGAACCGACAGCAATGGTAAGTGTGTTTGGAGATTAAGGGTTATGGATCAGAGCTAATTATTAGTTTAGTGCTTTTAACGAAAGTCTTGGTTTCCCCGGTGGTGGCGGCATGGGCGCATGGGGTGCTTCCATGGGTCCCCAGAAGTTCAAGCAGTACTTCCGATGTTATCCAGTGGCGATGATGCCGGGAAAGAGCAGAGAAGAATTGAATTATGGAGGAAAGATTGTTATGCCCCCTAGTGCCCTTAACAAGTTAACAATGCTTCATATTACATACCCCATGATGTTTGAGCTCCATTCTGAAGAGACGTCTAGCGTTACCTATGCAGGAGTTTTGGAGTTCATTGCCGAGGAGGGACGAGTGTATCTACCACAATGGATCATGGACACGCTGGGAGTTGGCCCTGGATCACTTTTGCAAGTAGGTTCGGTAGACCTTCCTCTAGGATCATTTGTCAAGATTGAGCCTCAGTCAGTAGACTTTCTCGACATTTCAGACCCAAAGGCAGTGCTTGAGAATGCCCTTCGTAACTTTACGACCCTCACAGTAGGTGATATCTTCCAAATCAGCTACAACGACAAGGTTTTCAGTATTAAGGTTCTGGAGGCAAAGCCCCAGAGTGAGCATAATAGCATTTGTGTGGTAGAGACTGATCTGGAGGTAGACTTTGCTCCTCCGGTAGGCTACGTGGAGCCTTCAGCTACTGGCACCCCATCCTCATCGTCAGTGCCTTCTCGAGCAATTGGTACTCCTGTTGGTACCATGGCCAATTCAATTGGGTACAACAAATTGGCCCATCAAGATATGCTTGATGAGCGACGGAAGAAGGACCCCTTTTCTGGGTCGGGTAATAAACTTTCAGGAAAGACAGTGAATGAAGGAGCTGGATCTTCCGAGAATGGAACAAATGGTGTCGATGGTGCCAACGCTGCCAATGCTGCTGACAGAGACACCCTGCCATCTACATCAGCACCCCCTCTTGACCTGCCCTTCGGACAACTGTTCTTTGGATACCCAATTGTACCGCTCAAGCACCAAGATGAAGAGAAGGAGAGAGAAGCGAATGAGAACACCTCTGCTAATGTACACTTCAAAGGTGCCGGTCAGAGTCTCCGTCAGAGCAAAAAGCGAAAGGATGAGAACAAGAATTTAGCCGATTCGAGACGGCCTCGCACTACCAGTAACTCTCCCGAAGTCATAGAAATAGACTAAAATAGTCCGTAAAGTAATTTATTGTACTGCACTAGTGCAAATTTGCGTGAATAAATAAAAATTAAATAATAAATAGAGGCTGTATTTACAGTTCAGTGTTCTTGCGAGTCGCAATGCGCTTCAGTGTCAAGGGCACCTCTTCTTTCTCGTCCTCGTCCTCCTCTTTGAGAGGAAGGGATACCTTTGACGCCCATTGCTCACTTGTGGAACCAGCTCTTGACCGACTAATTTCTGATTCTGGAACATCGCTCACCACAGAAAATGCTCTTTTACGCATCTTCTTAGGCATTCTGGCAGAACCATATCTTTTATCTTTGGTGCTTTTTGAGCTCGAGGAAACCGAAGTCAGCCTTCGAAGCAAGCGCTCATGGCCATGAATTGCTTCAGCAGCCCAATCATCATACAACGGCCTGCTCAGAAATCCTGATCGAAATTCGTGGACACCGACAAGAAGTTTGGTCAGCTCTACCAATTCCTCAATGTATTCAATCACCTCCTCGAAGGCGGCCGTATTTGCAGCCCAACTCATGAACCTCTTATCCAGTACATTTGTACCTGTCAGTTGCAATGGTCCCACATCTGCGCTCATGGATCCTGCTCTACTAGAAGATCTAGAATGAGCTCTAGATCCAGCAATGGACCCATACTGAGAAGCTGGCCGGCTCATGTCTGAAGCTAGGACCTCTCGCACCCTGTTGACGATGCGCAGCTGAGCTATTCGAGCACTAGGTAAATACTGGGGTAATGGAGAGTTGTTGGCCAATGCCCCTTCAACTGCACGTAGAATTGACACTGCTGATCCTATCATATCCCGGCGATAAGTATACACATACTGGTTCAAATCTTCCATTATCGCCGACCCGTACTCATTCCTGAGGAAGGCAATGTTTTGAAACTTGTCGGTGATCTGATGCAAAACAAAAATGATCTCCTTGTAAATCTTATCGGATTTTTCAAATGAACCTTTGATTCGAGGCTCTTGCTTTGTCTCAATGCGGTTTGCTTCTGCAGCAACTAATGCTTTTTTTGCTCGCCGCCAGTGGATCTTCATTTGCTGGTGTGAAATTGAATGAGCTTCCCTGTCCAAATTTGACCTACCGTCAATTCCTTTGGATGACGCCCATACAAGTCGCTGGCAATTTTGGACCGCCTTGATGACCTGCACTTTCAACTCGACTCGAGCCTTTACAGGATAAAGACTAACTTGCACCAAAAATGCGGCCACTCCTCCGACCAACATGGACAAACAACGCTTTGCAAAATTTTCCAAAATTGTCCCGGGTACAGATGGTCTAATAGTGGAGAGGACAACAATATTTGCAGAAACAACATTGACAAAGCCTGCCTTTGGATAAGGACTCGCCAGCAGCACGTAGAAACCAGCCACAATACCAATTCCAATCATCACTGCAATAACATACCGATTGGTTCCATAGCCGGCCTCATATGATGCATACCCCCAGGCAGAACCCAACACAAGTCCAATTGTCCGCGCAATAAAGAACTTTATGGTTCCGCCAATACTCGACTCAAAAGAAACTGCTGCATTGAATCCAACCCAGGTCCCGCGAATATCGAGATACCACTGCTGCATGGAAGGGGAAAATGCGGGGAAAGAAACAAGCATTAGTAAAAGGGTAAACTTGAATGCATACCGGACGTGGCTCTTGTAGCGGCTAGGAAACTCAATAATATCAGCGACAATTGATCTCCAATTCGCACCACTATCGCTCACAGTCGATGGGTGGGCCATTTGGTTAAGGTCATCGGGATCAGTCGCTTTCTCCCCCTTTAGGTCTCTTTTTTTGTCCATTGAAGAACGTTCTTCCTGCTCATGGTCTCTCGTAGAAGCTATTCCAGATTCCTTGACTTCGGTTCCTCCAGTAGACAGATACTTTTTAAACACTTTTCGAGATGAGAACCCGGAGAACCATACCCTGCGCCCAAAAAAGCCGGATTCCTCTCTCTTTTTGCGAGTTTCTTTGATTTCTTTTGCAAAGTTGATAAATTCTAGTGTGTATCTTGCAAACTCTCGCAAGTTTAGCAGAAAAGACGATAACAGAAAGAATTCATCCCTGGGCATGAGAGCATTGCCAAACAGCAATCTACCTTTTTCACTTCCAAGATTGATACGAGCCAATGAGTTAGCTACCGTAGCATCGTATTGAGAGATTTGTTCCTTCAGCGAAGCAAACATGTCATCAAGAGACCTTGGAGTCTCCCCATCGCTTTGCTCTTTTGAATTCTTCAAGACCTGTAACAACTGCACATTAGACTCAGGAACATCATAAGCCTGTGCAATTACCAGGTTTACGGCATTCAGGGATTCAGATATTGACTCCTGCAGCTGGAGCACGGGGTTACGGACGGTGACAAGGAATTGCAGCAAAAGCTCCTTATCGCCAAATTCAATTTCTCTCTTTGGTCTCACCGAATCTACCAGGCTCTTCGGTTCATGGATATCTATGTCACTGTTTTCGTAATCATCTTCGGTATTAGTGTCCTCGGTGTACTTTCTCTTGGCGCTACTGCTGGAGTCTGAGGTACTGCGGGCAAGGTGAGTTTCTCCTAATAATGCATATTCGAGCTCGCAAGCACCTACTAACGAGTTTGTGGAGATGGTGGTATCATTGAGCTTCTTTACCAGCGGTTTGAGCTCCTGGGGTGACATGAAAGAATAGGAAATTTCAAAGATTGATTCGACCAAAACACCTTTACACGTGGCCAGCGCAGTGCGCACAGACGACTTTTGTGCTAAAAGACCCTCCATTCGTAACGATTCTACAATGCCTTGTTCATCATTGTCATGGTGGCCCAGAAAGAACAAAACAGTAGTGTTGATATGCAAATGCACCTTGTTCATACCCTCCACCACGGTACTACCCAGGTGTGTAGAACCAAACTCTGGCATCACTAGAAGATTCACAACTAGACAAATCGCAACTCCAAAAAGAATGGGATATGCATATTCCTTCACAATCGCAGGAACTGATACATTAAGTGACGACAGAAACCCGAAATGGACAACCAGGAATAAAATGAATGCAAGCTGGAACAATCGGGGAGCAATGCTGCGGATAAACCCATGCGCAAAAAGCATAATTATTTCAAAGACCGCCAGGAATGCTAATGCGTTTTGTAGTCCGGAATAGTCATAGATTTTGAGCGCTAGAAAGTGGCCCAAAGCCAAGTACGCCAGTCCAATAGCACCTCCTATTAATACCAACAATACCACTTCAAGCATAGCTCCAAAGCGTCGTGCTGGATGAGAAATCACTGCAATGATAACAATGATATATGAAGCAGGCCCCAGGACCTGATTTGTAGCATCGATGCAAACCAGGCTGAAGCATATCATAGTTGAAAGCACACCCTTGAATAGCCTCCGAGCCATCACAGATGACAGACCATAAGGGACTATAATCTTGAGTAATCTGTCCGCCCAAAGGGCGGGCCATTCAATCATGATCTTGATAACCCTCGAAATCAAATCAGTCGGCGAAAGACATGCGACGAGGATTCCGGGGATACCTGTCACGTGATCCGCCTACAAAGGTTTAGTTAATTGTACAGTCTCTATTAAGGAATAAATAATTAGATATTAGGGCAATTGGGGCAATTGGTGCTGTAGGTTAGTATAGTTATCACTTTTGTTGGTTTGCGGCCTGTCGTAGTCTCATGAGGGTGATATTCTGATAGTCTTGGTGCCTGTCGTCGGAAGTTTCATCCACCTTTAGCCTTGATTTTAGAGCCGCCATACGAGATTTGATGTCGTCGCTCTTTGAATCGTTGGATGATTCTTTAGGCGTATCCTCAGAGGAATCATTAGGGGAATCGTGAGATGGTTGTTTGGATGAGTCAACAGAACTCTTTTCATTACCGTCTGCGGTGTCACTGTTCTTCTTGCCAACAGGAGCGATCCAATCGACATGTTTGAGCAGCTTGAACAAATGTCGCTCGTCATACTTTTCAGAAAAGCCGGTCTTAAAGTCATCCACAAACCCGTATGCGCCAGAAACGGTCTTGAACAAGACAATCGCTGAAGACCCTTTGCAAATGACATGCTCTACCTGGCCAAAGTTCCTGACCATAACCTGGCGAATGTAACCTCCATCAATAACAGTACTGTCAGATGGCCTCTTCCACTTTATCTTGATAGTACGGTCACTCTCAGAGAAAACAGAGTCATCCTTAGGTTCTGGAGATTGCGATGTGGACGATGTCCAAGAGTTTGAAACTTTCTTTTCATGTTCTTCTTGGAACATTTTCCGTCTCTTCAATCCCTCCATCTTCAATTCCTCAAGCTTACGCTTCTGGTCGGCTATGGAGTTGGCCCTGTCTACAACGGCCTTCTCCCTGGCCTCCAGGTCATCTTTCATCTGTCGCCGGGCCGCACTCAGGGCTTCTGCCCGCTTGATTCGCTCCCTGTTTGCAGTATATATTCGATCATATTCGGCACGTAAGTCGCTATCCAAAAGTGTATCAGCAGCCACCGATAATAGATGGAATTTCTCCGCTGCTTCCTTGGACGGGTTCTTATCAGGATGGTACTTTAGCGCCACTTTTCGGTAGGCTTTACGAACGTCTTTCTCGGAAGCAGAATCATCGCTCAATCCTAGAATGTCATACAGATTCACGGTCGAAGTGATTAACGGATCCAGCTTGGACGATGGCATTTCTTGTCAGTCCTCCCGTCTTCTTTCTTAAAGTCTAAATAATTACATGAACATCGTTATATTTTTGGGCTTTTGGGAATTTGAGCCGCAATTGTTGCGGCGACATCGAATCCATCATAAAAAGCTGGCGACTTTTACTGGATCAAGAACCACATGAGAATGATTTGTCCAATAAAAGAGTAAAAGAACAGGAATTGGATTCGTCGCTGGCGTTGTCCGGGGTTAATTGTATGAGTAGATCCACTAGTGCTGTTGTCGGGCAGCAGTACGTACCGCAATGACCTCAAAAGGAAAAACGAGTTTGCGGTCGAAGTGTATAAAAAGGCGGCCCATTTAAGCATTGAGCTCGACGTGGTGGACGACACGAGCATTGTAATTGTAATTCCAATAAACTTGTACCCGCTGTAAGCCACAAAATCCATCAGCTTTGACCCGGCACTCAGAAGATAAGTGCCCAGTTTGAGGAGCATCAATTCCACCAGCATGAATGCAATGGCCTTTGATGCAACATAGCCGAGGATTTTGGGGTGAAAAGTGCCATGCAATCCGGCAAACACCGAAGAAAGCAGAATGTACGTGGTAAACGCCATCACTGGAATGTACATGTCGGGAGCATTAATGTCGTTTCGTGCGGTAGCAAATCCATCAGGGGCTCCTGACGTTTCCGATCGCTGAATCTGGCGAGTCCAAGGCTTGTGTCTCCAAGGGAACAGGACCAGAAGAATCTTCCGCAGCACATACGAATTGGACACTTGGAAGTAGTATCGGATAGTGGACACAGACACAACCTGGTTGAGGTTCTTGCCAATGTATTCCTGACCGTAGTTTAGAGCATTTCGTCCCACCTCAATACCTAGCTGTGCGCTGGGATCCTGGAAAATATTTGTGTACATTGATGCTCCGGGGCCAGTATAGCCACCAGCCTGAGCCTGAGCCTGGGGATGCCCCTGCTGGTTTAGCTGCTGAGGGACATACGGGTTAGCAGACTGGGCTGCCTGAGGGCCACCTTGGGGGGCACCAGTAGGGTTTTGCATTGCTTCGAACGGAGGAGGCGAACGAAAAGGCGGAATGGGATGCTGTGGAACGGGGTGATGCAAAGGCGGTGAACCGGGATGGTCTCCAGACCGCTGTCTACTGTGAGTGTACATGAACCTACAGGATTGCTCGAGGGAAACAACGGGGTCCTGCTGAAAAACGCGCTAATTGAATGCTACGTGGATCATTATTTGGGAGCTCGCGGTAGGTGACCACGACTATGATAATGGGAGACATGATGATCATCTACGGAGTTGAAAGTTCGGCCGGGGATGCTAGTTTCGATTCCTACGTTATACCAAGAAATGACAATTCAACTATATGTAGCACAGATGTAGCACAGATGTAGCGGTAGACGGTAGATGTTGGCTTAAGAGGGCTGAGGAGGATCAATCCAAATGGGTTGCGGTTCGATCCAAATTCTGTCACAGCGTGGCAAGTCCGGCTCGTATCCTTCAGCACAACCATAGATGTTGGGCCATCGCGACGTTAGAACGACATAACAGGCCCACCAATTGTTGGTAGTATTAACTACGAGCTGGTCGTCATCAATTGAATAAGCAAACTGGTTCCCTCCTTTCAATACGCTGAACCATCGCTGGTCGTATCCGTATTGGACTACGGTGAGGTCTGCCTGGCGGTCCGGGCCGTTGTGTGGATCCGACCACGACATTGTGAATTGGTCAGTGCCGAACGAAAAGGTTCCGCTTGGGCTGTCCCACACAACCATATCCCATCGATCGCTATCCTCATCTGCAGCCATTGGGGTAGCGTACTTACCCTCGAGTTCAGGGTTATCAGAGTGAACTTTCAAGTGGTATGGTTGAGGGTTCCGAGTTGCAGAGGGGGCAGGGGCTGGAATCGCATTGGCTAGGGTCACTAGCAAAGTTGTAAAGATTGTTCCTGTTCTGAGTGCTCTCATTGTTCCGTATTTACAAGAGTCTGAATGTCAATAGTGGCATCTATTTATACTCATCTGTTTGGGCTCCAGAACATGGGCTGGTTCAACGTCATCGGATACCAAAAATTGTCCCCGTGGGGAATGTTTTAGCTGCTTTGGAATGTCAAATTGCTGCCACGCCCATGAGTTTACTCAACTCTATAAAACTCTATAACCGTGACATGCCTCAGGCGTCTATGGACTCCAGCAACAATTAGAGTTTTCAACTCCTACAGCGTCCTCATTGTGAGTTTGATCGTCTACTGTTGTACAGTCTCAGTAGGTCTGTCTTGCTGTCTAACCGCCAAGCGATGTTGGATCCTGATCATCTAAGCCGCTTCCCAGCTCCAAGCCATCGTGTGCCCAGTGTTTACTGTGAATGACAGATACGATTGCTCACTCCATGTGGAGCTAGGAGGAATACCATCACGAGACGATGTTGGCAAATATATCAACTTGCCGGAAATAGCATGGTTGTACGATAATCCTTAGGCGTGTTCTGTACGAAGAAAGGTAATGATTGCCATTGGGGACGTAAGAATACGACATGAAAGGACCTGAAGTAGAGGCCTCCGCACTGAGAGATGCTAAACTTTCCAGTCCCAACGAATGTATTCATGGTGAAATCCTCGTCCCTTAATCCGCGTCCCTTAAACTGATTCAACTGATTGCTTACTGATAAGCACGCGGCTTCAAGGCTTATCGATAAGATAAGCAAGCGAAGAGCTCGCGGAAACCAGCGCGACAGGTCCTTAACCGCTGCCGTAATTGGCTCTGTAGCACGGGACTACAGGTTGAAGGAGTTCTGGAAATATAGATGCTACGATGTGGTCTTACAGAAGTGCTCCTGTTTCTAATCTTTCACGAACGCCAGACTGGTGTATCTATCAACAGGAGCGTGAATACAAAGGTTACTCCATGTTACGTAGACAGATTGCCTCATTGGCACCTCTCCTTTATACGTTTCATGTTGGAGCACCGCTTTCTAAAGCATAGATTAAAAGCTACTGCACTGGCAATGTGTCTAGATGCTAAAAATTACTACTTTGGCTGGGCCCATTTCTCAAGCTTAGCAGTGTTCTGGAGGGCCATGTCTGCAGCAGCCTTTTCGGCCTCTTTCTTGGTGGCCCCGCTTCCGGCTCCTAACTCGTCATCCTGCATAAACACTTTGGTATAATACTTGCTGTTGATATGTCGCGAAACGTAGTTTGGTCGGCGGTCAGCGCTACCAATGAGAGAATAGAGCTTATCTTTTGGCCCAGTGTAGGCTACTGGCTTTTTGTTTCCGTCAGACGAAATAAACTGTTGCTTGTTAGACCCAACTTGTTCATTCTCAGATGCCTTTCTTTTCTTTACTTTTTCATCTTTGTTACCTGTCTGGTTTGGTGCCCTCGGGGTCTGGCGTCGAATTTCCTCCAATCTCTGGATAGTCTCCTTGTCCTCTAGAGCCTGCATAGCTGCTCGAAGACCAGCTTCTTTAGTGTTAGGTCCAGTGCCAATGCCAATTGTTCGGCCATCCATGCGCACTTCAACTGTAAACGGATGGAGGTTATCCCCTTCTACCACCGTCACGTACTGTGGCCGGCGGTCCTGAGACCCGACCCTTACGTATAGTTCACTTTTGGCATCAGGGTTGAGAGGTTTGACAGCTTTGCGTTGCTCGATAATCTGTTCTACAAATGGGTCAACCAACTCTAGCAGCCATTCCCGAATCTTAAAATGGCCATCGACGCTGTCTAGGCACAATCCTCCAATATATGCTTCCATCACGTCAGCAATCAGCTTGGACCGCTTGCCGTCTGCATCTGAGTACACATCAAACTCAGTTCGCAACTCTTTATCTAGGCCATAAGCAGTAGCCCACTCCCATAGCGTGTCGTTACACACTAACATGGACCTGATGGTGGTGAGCTCACCTTCAGGAAGATTTGGGAATCGTCGAAACACCAATTCGGACACTGTGTAATTGAGAATGGCATCTCCGAGGAATTCCAACCGTTCATTGTGGTTATGTAGAAGCTCCTCTTTGGACAGATAATATCGCTTGTTGGCAACTGATTTGTGAGTAAAAACCTGGTCCCGCAGACGGCGAGATTGGATCTCGGGAATAGGTGGAGGCCACGATTTGTTCTTTTTCTTAGACTTTCCAGTGTTGTCTGTTTGTGACTCTTTGCCATGCTCTCGAGATTCAGGAATCGCAGTTACCGTATCCATGATCTCCTGAGCCTTTAGTTTCTGGGCTGCAAACGTATCCTGGCTGATGATATGATCAACCACTGGCAATTTGCCAGCTCGATATGCTATTTTCAGCTCCTTTGCAATTTGGATTCTAGGAGATGATAGCAGCTCTTCACTTTCGCTGTCTTGAGGCTTGACACTCTCATCTAAGTCAGCAAGATTTGGGGCAACAGACAACAGCTGTTGAAGCCCCTTTGAAATAGTGACAATTGCATGATCGATTGCACGCAAATCTCCAACTGATGGAACTCCGCTCATCCTCATCTACGTCGCTAATCCAATGAGAATGTATGAATACAGGTCTAGAAATCTCGTCTCCTCAACAAACACTGCGATGGGCAGGAACGGCAGCCAGTATTTATAGTGGGGGGAGAGACGATGCCCCAAATCACAATCGTCAATAATGCAGTCGAAAACGAGTATCAGGATACAACCTAATACACACAGGTAAAATAAATCAACGCGATCTCAACAAGACGCCTCTATTCCCGGTCGTTAGTACACTTTTTGTATCAGCTTCTTTAGCTGATCCTCATCAGAATTTCGCTCTAAGGTATCTTAGTCAGCTGCCTGAATAGCTTATATAATCACTCGCCTCACAACCTCGCGGACAGGCTACCGGGCTCAGATTCTCGAGATCACTTGTATTCAACGAATAGAATGCACGCTTGGTGGTTAACAAGTGCGCTGTTGGCTGCGACAGCTACCGCAGTGCCTGTGAAGGGCTCGTTGAGTTCTAGTATTCTGCCCCTTAGTCCTGAGGAACATGCTAGTACGTACGTGGAGCTGACCCGAAAAGGACTGAGAGGCCCTGAAGTTGACCACGCCTACCTTCGCGACAATGGTCAGTTTGAAACGCCAGACTTGCGAGAAGGCTCGTATCTATTAGAATTGCGTTCAGTGGCTCTGTCTGCGCCTGAGAATTACCGTATTGATGTTGTAAACGACACGGTTCAGGCTTACAAGGTGTTTCCTGGCCACGATTACTTGGCGGATCCAGGCCCTGTTGTTTCGGTCCCTCTAGTGATCTCTCCTGTGTTTCGTCCTACCTATCTTATGCCCCGGGAGCAGTTTTCATTGTTCAGCATGCTCAGCAACCCGATGATGCTCATGAGTATAGCAGCACTTGCAATGGTATTTATTATTCCAAAGCTCTCTGAAAACATTGACCCCGAAGCATTAAAGGAGACACAGATGCAGCAGCAGCAGCAGCAAGTACAGCAGGCTCAGCGGGCCAATGGCCCTAGGACCGAAATTGCTAACAACGGGACAACGAACACTGGGGCAAGTTCTAAAAAGTCAAATCCTAGAAAGCGACGTTAAAGCCAAGCCTGCTATCGAGTTAATAATATCATGTTAATGAGCTCGCATAGTTGGAAATAATGATTACACATACTCCCGTGTGCAAACTATGATTGTCACAAAATGTTGTTTTGTTGAGTAATTAGTGTAAAGAATAAATACCTGTCATCATAAGTCAAGACTTGTGTTCTTGACGCCGAGATTCAGAGTCAATCAGTTCATCTAAATCCGCCTGGAATGCTGCTCGTTCAGCTGCACTAGGAGGGCCTTCGAAACGACGTCTTTTGCGGGCTTCTCCAGGAATCTCATAACCTGTTTTACTACCCAGAAATCCTCCTGAATCTACCTCCTTGCGCTCTAAGACTTCATAAAGAGCTCTTGGTGCAGACTCCGGCTGTGGCTCTGGCTCTCCTTCATCAATAACTTCGGCTCCACGCTTACTCTTTCTCAATTCCAAAGGAAATTCGCCTGGTTCTTCGGAGTCCTCTCGTTTGAATTGACCTTTGTTTGCTGCTTCACGATCCTCTCTTTCCTGAGCTGCCAATGCTGCTTCTTCATCTACATATCCAGCACCTTCATCCTCTTCCATTTCCTCTCCCTCTCCTTCTTCATCGCTCTGGTCAATGTCAGATTCTTCCTCTTCAATAAGTTGACCCCAATGCTCCTTTTCTACAGGACGACCAAGGGCCACTAGTTTTTCCTTTTGTCCGGTACCATAAACATCACCATACAAAGGATTGCCCTTCTCGTCTAATGGAGGTCGACCATATCCTCCAGGCTGGAAACCCCATTGGGCTCCCTGTGGAATAGGAGCATTCAGTCCGGGAATCTTTAGGCCAGGGTAGCTAGGAGGTGGGCCGTGCTGTTGCATATTTAGTAGCCATGGAGGAGGTGCTAATGGAGGAATATTCAGAGCCTCTGTCAATTCCTTTGACAGCTTCCCTGGTCTGAACCGGTTAAAGTCTATCTCGTCATTCTCCCGGCCTTCGTAATACAATTGGCCGTAGCCATACATGCGAGGTTTTGTCTGCAACTTGAAAAAGGCATCATGCAACTTTTGGTAGTCCACGTCAAGGCGACCCATCTTAGGCTGTACTTTTTCTCTCATCTTCTGTTGGAGACTGCGGTCATCCTCTTTCAATGCGTCTCTCATTTCCATAATACCGGTGGATTTGATATATGGGGGCAGGTCAAAAGGACGCTTAAAGTTGCCCCGTTTTGAAGACAAGTAGTCCCTTTTTAATTGCCAGTGGTCAGGCACACCTACTACTCCCCTTGCCGCCTTGATCTGTACCACCAGGTCAGGATCGGGGGCGTCTGCATCAAACCATTCTACTAGTTCTGGTCGTGGCGCTCGAGATTTCAGCTCAGCCAGGGGCACCTTGTGTAGCTTCCGCAGCTTTCTTTTTGACTGTTGTAGGGATTGAGTCGTGTTGTCTTGATCCCGCTCGCTGTCTTTTTGATCTTGATCCTCATTCTCGCTATCACTATAGAATATGCGACCATCTGCCTGTTTTTCGTTGCGATTGAAGTCTTCGGGATCATCTTGAGCTGAAAACTTGCTCATAATGTCACGATAGGCCGCAAATTGGGGATCATTCAGTACTTCTGAAACCCCATAATCTCCAGCTAGATCAACCTGCTCGGCCGTTTCATTCTCTTTTTCGTGGTAGTCGTAATCATCATCATGTTTAGGAGCTGTATTTTCAATGGGGTCTGACGGTTTCGGGCTTCGTGATGCCGTTTGCTCTACACCATTCTCGCGAGACAGAAGCTTTTTCTCTTTTGCGCGCTCTCTCCTACGCTGATTCTTAGTTTTCTTTACCCGGGCGTTATCTGTGGACATTCTCCCTCTCCCGTTAGAGGCAACAACGTAAAGGAGATTGATCGATACCTGTTAGTACTGTCGAAAATGTGGTGAAATGGAATATGGTGCCCTACTATTACACTCCCAACTACTTCAGAACTCGGCCCGATATACTACCGAAGCCCAGATGGAGCTCTATGGAGGAATTATGACCCAAAGCTAAGCTAAGAGAAATGCAAGCGGAAGACAGTCAATACATTCAGTGATGATTAACCAATTTCTATCTGCCAATAGCATTTACTTCATTTGGAAACTCTAAATCGCACAATTGCAGGCCAGAAACTCAGTCTTCAATTTGATAGAGACTGAACCAATCTCTTTATACAATGATAACAACGGATCACAATGGATAGAGTGTAATTCCATGCTGGAATTAAACATCATGATATCTATGAAAGTCTTGGGCTACACCCGAAGCATTGCGCGATTACGATGGCAGATGCCAAAATTCTTAGACACGGTGCCTCAACAGACGTCGAATTCCAATGCTTTGTTCGGTAGCTCGAGTCTTAATGGTACTATTGAGTGGGATAATAGGTAGGTGATCCCCTCATTTATGTCTGGTCTTCGTCCTTACTATCTTTAGCATCTTTATCGTCGCTGACGGGGTCAGCTTTAGATGTGTCATATTCTCGCTCAAGCTGATAAAGTCTCATGTCAATTTGATCCACTGTTGTTAGAACACTGTCACTGTGAAAGGATTCAATCCCACATACTCTTTTTTGCTAATTCCTGCTCTGCTAATTCCAGCTTTTTAGTGGCCCCGCCAATCAGATCCTCCAAATCTCTAGCAATCTCCGAAATGGATGTCGGAGGTGCATTCGCACCCGAAGACTGCTCTTCGGCTGGTGAATCGACAGTCGAATCTTTCGTTGTCGAAAGCTGTTCCATATTGTGGAGCTCTGTCCGCGCTGAGCGCGGAGGGCTCATATATAGGGAGTGGTGGTGGTTACCTACCGGGGAAATTCGAAGTTTAAGCCAGTTCGGATGAAATCAATTAAGCTCTGGAACGCGTCGCAAGATTACCCAGGGTCAGTAAATGTAGCATTCGACATGAGAAAGTTACAGCATACATCTAAAGCACATACTTGCTTAGCTGTGTTTTTCAGGAATTCATGTACTACACAAAAGAGAAGCTACGCTGTCAGATTTTCTTCCACAACTACTGCATCACCCCATAACGACCTGTCCTCCTATCTCAAATACCTAAAACACAACCCAACCATTGTTGCTAATAACTCAAGTCATTTCAAGGGACTCCTGTATGAATACTCGGTACAGCATGTACTACAAAAGTTGACCGGCTCCCCGTTTACTAGATGTGGTCGAGCTGGTGATAATGGTGTCGACCTTGTCGGGAATTGGCGTCTACCAGTACCGGGCAAGACTAAAGAACGCCACAGCTACGATGTACTAGTGCAATGTAAAGCAACGCGGTCGAAACTAAGTGCCAGGCTGTTTCGAGAGTTAGAGGGCGCTTATACTTATTACTCATTTAACAACTCCCCTCAAGCTCAGTCTGCAGAAGGCACGGAAGGCACTGTTGCTAAGAGTGGGGTAATCATGGTCATGGCTGCTCCCACGCCCATCACGAAGAATGGAATCAGTCAATTTGAGAGCTCTCAAACTCCGATAATATACTGTCAGATCGACCGAATTGACCCTACCTTTGACAAAGAATCTAGCAACTTTTTCCTAGAAGGTTACCTCGATGCACATGGCAAGGATCTCGGGAATAACTTAATTCGTGGCATGATTTCTAATGGATCGGCAACGCGATTGTTACAGCAGTACAGAATGTCAGTTGCAAAAGTTCATTCAACAGCTGCAGAGGCCCCTGAGTGGATTAAGGTTTGGCATGAACCCACTAAATTTATTGAGCGGAATATAAACGATAGTTAGTCTCTGTCAAGACAATTGTGCATAATCTATTGAATATCGATTAAGAGTTCTGAGAACAGATTTTAGAGAGAGTATGAACAAAAAAATATGCGTCAGCCCGGAATCGAACCGGGGGCTCATCGATGGCAACGATGAATTTTACCACTAAACCACTAACGCTTTTCGTTGATTTTTTTTTTACCACTGAGCATGGCAATCAGGAAGAAGCCACATTCAATTAAGCCGCAACCGCCTCGTGGGGCTCGTGGGGCTCGACTGTGTGCTCACTTTAAGAGAAGCAATGGATTTTATCCGTTTGATGATGTGTAGACATATTTCATGTCGTCTGTAGGCAATCCCTGTTCGTGACTGTTCGATAACTTTTATTTTGGTGTATTTGTGGCGGGAGTGGGGTTTGAATCCTGTGCCCTTTAATGTGCATGTTGTGCTTGCTCTTTTCAATGGTGTGGGGTTGCCAGAGCGGCTTGAGCATAGTTTGGTTATCCCCGTATGAGTTACGTTGGAACCATTGTGCCAGAGCCCCAATCCTCACAACTTGTTTCCCTCCACGACCTAGCCCCGTTGAGATTGGATAAATGCGCTTGTGATATTCTCGGATTGCATGCATTACCTTGTCTGATTTGACTTCATTTAATTGGGGTCGGATTTTCAGCGAGGGCTTTGCATTCATGCCGATATGTACTGTATTTACTCCTCGTAATTTTACATCAGACCATACAATACTACGAGACGGTAAATCTGAGCACGGGATGCAACTGATGCATCTCTTCCCTTTTAAGAAGAATAAGTAATACTGACAGTATCTTCTGGCACTATGGCCGAGCGGTTAAGGCGAGAGATTAGAAATCTCTTGGGGTTTCCCCGCGCAGGTTCGAGTCCTGCTGGTGTCGATATTTTTTTCCGGTTCAACAACCTGGAATGTCGAAATACGGATACAATACAATACAATTATCCATATTTAGAGCTAGAGTCCTATGTACTTCCAAGAGTATCATCTTGCTCAGAATTGAAAAAGGCCTAGTGTCAGAACATGCACCCAGGGCACAATCTGCTTTCCCCCACTGGACGAAAAGTCGTCAACGAGTGTGGAAATGCTACACTGGCGTACATAGGTTCCCACTACGTGACTTTTTCAAAAGACGCGGTCCATAGAAGGACTAGGTCTAACTAGCTATAGGCATTTTCGACTAGCAGGCAGCACATAATCGGTTGGTTCAGAGAAATACAGACAGACTACAAGTAACAGTTCTCTGTTACACAGAGAAGAGATTTGTTGTGATTAATCTAATACAGTCTACTGTTCTACACGGATGACAATGGGAGTCATCCATATGCACTTTTTGGCATTGATATCAAGAAAACAAAACAAAAAACAAAAAACAAAAAACAAAAAAAGGACCCAAACCTATACATAGTATTTCGAAATACTCAGAAGGACTAGTTCTAACTCGCTACAAGCTGGTTTCGTTGGCCTGACTAGCAGGCAGAACATAATTTCTTGGAGTCAAAGCACAGAAAAGAGTTAGGTCGAAGAACTTGCAGATAACATATAAGCAGTTTACTGCCCAGGTGTCCTTTAATAATTATCTTGATTTCCTCATATCTCAATATCTGAAAACGAGACACACACTGAAGAGTCTAGTATTAACGACTGTCAAGAGACTATACTGGGTGGACTGCCAAGATTTGTGGACGCAGATTCTCACACAATACTAATATAATTATCGATATCTAGAATCCCATGTACTTCCAAGAGTACCAAAGGACTAGGTCTATGGGTACGTGGATTACAGTACGTACAACAACAACAAATATCGATTTTTAAAGTCCTATATACTTTCAAAATACTCAGGACTAGTTACAGTCCGTAAACTGAAAAAGAATTCTAGATCTTAGGCATAGTTAATCGGAAAACAATAAATCATATCATAGAGTATATGAAGTTGTCAAATAAACTATAATCGATTTCTGATCAGTCCAGTCCATAATTTGCATTCATTTTTTAATATTTTTATTATGTGCTGAAACAAATTACGAATTTCACATCCTTATATTATTCTGGAATCTGAATATTCTTTCAAGATCGAAGATGACTCACTCGAACCCCACACCACCATGAGGAATTGGAAATAGTTGGACTTCGATAACTGTTACTGCTAACCTGTAGTCTCTTTTCTAATATTTATTCCTTATTTATAATTCTGAGCTTGAATATGAAGTGTACACTAGTGGTCAAGTCTCATGCTGGAGTTTACAAAGTTGAATTCATCTCTCGAGAGCATATGGTTTTTAGAGAACACGGCGGACAATAGCCTGACCTCTGTGAAGTGACTTGCCGTATAATGCAGGTCACCATGGTGCTATACCAATTTTAAATAATAAACCTATAAATATATACTCAGTATACTTCCCCCGACAGATAAGAATCCTATTTTATCATTACGTTCGCCTGAAATGCTAGAGTGGTGCAATCGATGAGTACGGATATACAGTTGTCATTCTGCTTCTATGTAACATATTTTGGGCTACTGAAACCCGACGTAACCTCGCTTCAGGGTTTTAATGTTCTCTGTGCTTCTCAAGGTTCTGTATTGTCAAATATCGATAATTGTATTGTATTCTCAAGGTTCATTATTCATTGGCTATACTGGCTAAGCTAATATGTATAATTTTCAGACATGAATACCTTAACCTTTCGGCAGTCGCTTGCATCACATAACAATACAATACAATTATCGATATTTAAAGTCCTATGTACTTCCTGGAGTCTGGCTACAAGCTTGTTTCGTTGGCCCGACTAGCAGGCAGAACAAATATAATCTGTGGGTGTTAAAGCACAGTAAAAGAGTGTTACATTAGCTAAACGGAAATCCCTAAGTTCCAGAATTTACTTCCCGATATAATTGGTTGCCGTGACGTGAGAGAATAAACTCTCAAAGATTGGTCAGACTCCTACAATCGTAACTAAAGAGGTACGACTTTAACTGACGTAAATCTCTTTCGTTACGATTGTAGGGTCCGAGTAAGCTACGACAATTGCAGTTGTGTCTAGAAAACCCCGATATATCGTGAGGATGTTGGTCCAATACCGTGTACTGCCCATGGATTGCTTTCAATTGCGGCGAGTTCTCAAGGATTCATATGACTCTACTTAATGGGCAACTCGAAACAGTTGAACATATTTGTTTTTGTCTACTCCGTACTAATTACAACCATTTATCGAAATATCACCGACCTCATGTCCTTTTGGGAACGGGATGCTAGCCATGATAAGTTCTCACTTTAATCCATTCGAATGCCACCAGTTCGTGTAGATCGATTCACCAGCGAAAGTCCCAGACGACCTAATTGCTAAAACGAAGGGTTCGAAGAATTAGGAAGCGGCATCTAAAAATTCAGAAGTACATATTACAGAGTCTATCTATCACCTACGTGACTTCAAAAGACTGTATAAGAATAAATTGATTAAAAGTCAAAGATTCAGTCTGAAAGTGTTTAAAAATATGAACATTTTATGAATTCATAGTGGCCTATGTCGCCAATTTTTAAGTTGCTGAAATCTTTTCTTCTCAGGTTTATTATTATATTACTTTAATCATATTTTGGCAAGCTAAAGATGCTAGTAGCCAAGAACACTATGGCCGATAGCTTGCGAAGTCACCATCATTGTCAACTGTGGCCAGGCAAAATTCCAAAACACTTCACAAGCTTATAAACGAAGGACTTAAATTATACAGTAGTACGCAAGTAACTACCGACTAACCACTAGCTGTACCCACTGGCTGTTATCATGTACAATACAATACAATTTCGATATTTATAGTCCTATGTACTTCCAAGAGGACTCAGAAGGACCTGCTACCATGAAAACGTGCCAGGTCAACTCAAAAGTAAGCTGTACTATAAATAGCAAGCCTATGAGATCAATCTCATTACTGGTACAGTCAAACACGAATATCGATACTAAAGTCCTATGTACTTCCATGTATTCTCAGAAGAAATAGTTTCTTTAAAGAGAGTTCTTCCAGATCAGTTCCTTGCTTGTGGCGCAGGGCACGACGAAGGGATTGTGTGTCTGCGGAAACGAAAGCTCTTGGATTCGAAGGTCAAAGGGGATCTCTGGATCACGGTGGAGAGCGTCAACGGGTGTTTGGCCTTGCAGTGACTTCCTTCACTTCCAGGAGGACTATAAATATTGATAATTGTACTGTATTGTATTGTAGAAATTCACTTTAAGGATCGACAATTATTATTATTATTATTATTGTAGAAATTCCCACAAATAAGATTTCACTATAAATATGAGTTTAAAAGATGTAAAAACAAAGAAAAGTAATATATATATAAATCAGGAGAATTGAGAATTTTGGAATTTTGGATACAATACAATATAATAATTGTTATCGATATTTAAATTTTAGATACATATTCTATTTTATTCTATTATTTTTGTTTTACTAATTACAAGAATTAGCCCTTCTACGGTATTCTAGGAAGTACATCGGAAAATATTGAAACTTTTTTTTTTTTTTTTTTTATTTATTTTTTAGCCTTATCTGCTGAGGAAATTATTAGCAGAGGGAGCTACACTTTCTCCCTATGGTGTTTAAGGAGCTTCTTCGTCTATATATTGAATAGAGACTTGGGGTTTTGGAACTTTAATTATGCCACGTACCGATAAATTATACTGAGGTGCTGCTTATTAGACCAACTAAATCTTCACCCTTGCTAGGTATATAGCCCGATCTATGTTTTTAACTATGGACGTCAAATATAAAATATGAAAAGAACAAAAGAATACCACTATTAGAAATAAAATGTTAATTTAAACACAACAACAGCAAACATCGATTTTAAAGTCTAATTTAAACATAATTATTCATTCAATAGACCAACTAAATTATTTTTTGCTTTTATGATTATCTAGATGCCTACATAAGTTGATAAATATATATATTGACTTTAAATATTTTAGTTTTAGTCTTTTGAAAGTCGCTTGGACCACGATCGACTGTCCGCGTATGTGTACATATGGCAGCTATTTCAATTATTGAGTGTTTAGATGCCGCTTCCTAATTCATTAAACCCTTTGTTTCAGCAACGAAGTTTGCCTGGGGTTTCCACTACATAAATTGATAGTGGAAGAAATAATTAATCTATAGTACATACAGCGATGCATTCACTGTACATAGGACTTTAAAAATCGATATTTGTTGTTGTTGTTGTTGTTGTTGTTGATGCATTCATTGATAGTGGGAGCAACAAGACATTCAGTGCTGCACTTATGAAGAGTTCAAAGGAGAGTTCCCAGAATGGCCATTACGTATTCGGTCCAAGTTTATCTGTTTTCGGGTAATATGACAAGAAGGCCATTTGCATACGTAATTGTGGATATCGTTATCGGTTCAATACAATAATACAATTATCGATATTTAAAGTCCTATGTACATCGTTATCGGTTCCACAGTTGATGAATAGCCTCGAAGGTGCTTCTCATAACGATTCCTGACAATGAATCGTTATAAGTGGAGCAGGGAACCTTACTTAAGCCAGAATACTGGCATAATACTTTTTTTTTTTCGTGTCGTTTTTTGTTCAGGAAATGCTAGCCCAGATCAAATATATGTCTTCAGCTATTTATCTATTTTTTTTATGTATGTTGTTTATTATATATACCTTGAAGAGAGCTGCATCTGTGTTTTGTGCTATTACGTATAATTTAATGTTCATGAATTGCAGTGTTCCAGAACAATGCAAGGCTAGGTTGTGAAGTTTGAAAGTCTTTTAGGTCAAATAAAAGTAATTTCAATAGGAGTGTTAGGAGTCTAAAGCTCAACTACATCTTTCGGGACCGCAATTGGTTGCCCTTATATGGATATGGCCATGGCTACGGGCTTGTTCAGCTGAATAGGTAGCGCACTCGATAAAGGATCTTGTCAGATTAATAGATTGGAGAATAAAGGGAATAAATAAGTTAATTTATTGAATTTTGATATTTCGAGTCTATGTAGATTGAAATTGATATAGCAAGCAAATAATAACAATAATAATTGTCGATAGTTAGATTCCTATGTACTTTCGATATAACAAGCGATGGCATTCATAATTTAAGGTGTATAAATCTTCATGAAATGAGTCTCCACGGCAGCTCACACGATTGAAATAGTTAACATAGTCTATCATGGTCTACGTGACTCTCAAAAGACTGTACAATAATAAAGAGACTTAAAGAGAGACTTAAAGAAGTCAAAGTCAAAAGCCTCCACGGTAGCTCTTGAAATTGAATCTGTAGTTAATGCCCAATAATTCGAAAGTACATTGGACTTTAAAAAATCAATATTTGTATTGTATTGTAATGTCCAATATTTTTTTAGAGCTCTTTAGAATCTATAGAGAAAAGATGCAGTTCCGACCCGAGGTTTATTAATGTGTTGAGACTGGCTCATGGATTTTGTCCACCACTGCGTTTTTCTAACGTATTCGGTTTATATTTGTATCTTTATTTCTGCTATAGCCAGTTAGACCTAGTCCTTCTGAGTACTCCTGGAAGTACATCGGAGTTTAAATATCGAGAATTGTATTGTACATTGTCAGTCTTTTCAATCTTCAGTAGTATTCCGTTTGAAAACCTATTTCTGTACTCAAATGATAAACATGCAAACGAAACGGGTGCTTGTTGGAATGGCCCTTCGAAAACCCCGGATCGGCGATATGATTGTATCTTACAGTATGACTGGCGGAAGATCCGCTTCAGGGCTAACCGGAAAAGCCCCTGTTGTACTTTACTTCAGTATTTTCCCAAGTCCCAGCATCGTATAAGCCATCATTATAGGAAAGAGATAATCAGAAAATTAATCCTCCAACCATAACCCGAACAACCCTAGGCATTAATACACATATTGTAGAACGACGTGCACCAAGCCCTCTAGAATACATACCTAGTACCGGCTTCCTCTTTAAAAAAATCTGATCAGGAAAAGAGGTCAGTCGGGTCAATGAGCTTCTAGCTAGTTAGATCTATGGTATCTTGGAGGTACATGAAAGGGAAGCACCAAAATATTTGTTTTTCACCCATTCAGGAGCTGCAATGACTTTCCTTCTGTGCGTTGACACCAAGAGGTTATGTTCTGCCTGACTAGCATCGTAATGAAGCATCCTTTCTGTGCTTTGACTCCAACAAATTGTGTTCCGCCTGCTAGTCGGGCCAACGAAACAAGCTTGTAGCTAGTTAGACCTAGTCTTTCTGAGTACTACAGAGTACATAGGACTTTAAATATCGAAATTTATTATTATTATTATTACTGACTAGCATCGAAACAAGCTTGTAGCTAGTTAAGTGCTGGAAGTACATAGGACTCTAAATATCGAAATTGATTGATTGATTGACTGCAATAAGGAATCGGTTAGTCGCTCAATCAATCAATTTCGACAGTAGTTCTAGCCGGTTACGCACTTATTCTGAATCGATAGGAATTCCTTTTCCACGAAAGCCATTTAATAATAAATAAAGAAGCTCTAATTGTTACACGCTATTTTCGATTGCCCATTCATTAAATTGCTAGAAAAACTATTGTAGATAAATGGCTGCAGGACAATTTATTTGCTTATTTTTATTCCTTTAAATGTAGAATTTTTTTATAACTTTTTAATGTCCCACGTTCTACATCATCACTCCAAATGCAAATTAGGTGTAATGAAGTGCATTTTAATATCCCTAGGTTTTGCTACAATCCATTTGATTGATATTTCCTTAAATATTATCTCATTGCTTACCTTCAACACATCTTTCACTTTGTTTTTTCAAATTTTAAGGGAAAAGAACAAGCAAAAAACAGGTAATAATCGAACTACTCTTTATACATTATACAGTCTTTTTGAAAAGTCACGTAGACCACACCATGATAGTCTGTACTTATTATTATAGCTGCTGCTAGTCGAATCAATGAAACAAGCTTGTAGCTAGTTAGTAATAATAATAATAATTGTCGATTTTGAAAGTGAGCACTCTGAGGTTGCTGACTCGCTGGCTGCTCATTCTGGACCTGTCAAGGCAGTCACCTGGACAGGCCCCAAATCTCTAGTCACTGGAGGATTCGATCGCATTCTTTGCTTATGGGATGTGTTTGCGTAGGCAAAAGAACAGCAAATAGTTCAATAGCATAATCTACCACCTGAGTAGGAGCAGATACTGGCATTGACCGATTATCATCACTGAAGATACTTTGGAAGCTTTGTAGGAAAGGAGAGACGAAAAGAAACACAGAAGAAGATAGGAGAAAGATATAAGAAAGATAGAAAAAAAAAAAGGGAAAGATAGAACATAGGACTCTAAAAATCGATATTTGTATTATATTGTATAGCTGCGGCGGGCGGGCTTCTAGTAGGTTGGATCCTCTCGACAGGAATAAACTCAGCACAAACTCCAGCGCACCATTGGATCGGGTAGTTCTCCAAGGCATACATACCAGTATCCTACAGTCTTTAAACCCAAACGAATCTGCAATATCTTTATTGCGCTGAGTGAGGGAAATTGGCTTGAAATCGTCATACAGCTCATGCAAAGCATGCCTAATCTTGTAAAAGTGAAACTTGTCGGACGACTGAATAAAGTGAATATTCATTCCCAACATGGTTGGCCAATGCCTCAGTGCCCGAGTCATGGGTGTTTGCTAATATCATCCAACGATTTGTGAGAATGATCCATCAGCTTCTCACTTGCTTAGGAGCCAGCTCTCCAGGGAGGACAATACATCTACCCCGGTTGAAGCAACTGCATTCTCAATGCACTTGGGCTAGCTTCCCAAAGCGCCTTAGACTATGTCCCTACCAGTGACAATTCTCAAGCCAGTTTATGGCATGTTCTCTGTGTAGCTCATGTCAAGAACATTTCGCTAGTCTCGGATAGATAAGATAAGAGTACACGGCTAACGACTAATGAGCTCCTCGACTCCTTGCATTGGGGAACCTTTCGACACTGAGGTTTCGAGATTCAATCCAGTACCTGTTTTCCAAGGCTCTGGCTTGAACATATTAGTAGGTCGGAAAGCCCACGATTTCTCAGCCTGATTCAGTCGAAATAGAATATTAGCGAACATTTGACTAAGCCTGAGTCATACCAAACTGCTTAATACTTATCTCCCCGATCACGATCTAGACACTCCTCCACCATGAGCTTAATCGATTTGCCAAACGAAGTGCTGGAAATTATTACAGACTATGTGCCGTACAAATACTTGATTAGTGTTTTATTTACTTGCTCACATCTCAAAGAGTTTGCCCTCCGCAGATTGTGGGAGCATGTAAATATTAGCCTGGACTCGCCCCCGGACTCACCACTGGACGTACCACTGGACCGGAGGCCATATAAATCAGGCTACAAACCGTATGTTCTGAATACGAATATTGGTTCCGGTTATTGGTTCCGGGATGATGTGGACAGTAATTACATTTGTAGGCAGGGATGGGTAAAGATTGATTTTGGAATTCTGGAAAGGGGCGCCGTGGGACTCGAAAGACTTGGAAGCGGGCCGTTTAAATACGTGAGATCATTGTCAATTATTGTGGGTGGGGATACCGATGAATCTGTGTGCAATTTTATCATGGGACAGAAGGAATTGGCGGAGGGGACTACCGAACGCCAATATGCAGAGTTTCTGAGTTCGTTGGATCACCTTTTCCCCCACGTTAGGTCAGTAGAGGTGCTCGAGGATTTTACTTCACTTCAGGATGATCTCCTTTTTCGGTTCCTTCAACGCCAATTTCCAAATTCCATCTTTCATGTAAACAGCGAGACATTGCGCAACAGATTACCTTTCTCTGTTAATACTCCGGGACTTGGGTCTATTCAGAGCTTAATAGTACCTGCCAGTGACGGTACCGAAGAGGAGATTCTAGCCAATAGGTTGTTTGACGTGAACTTGCCTGCACTGCGTATCCTTCATCTTAACGCTACCGATACTACTCTGATGAGCTCACAAAAGCTGAAGCGCTTCTTTGATAATTGCCCAAAGCTGCGTGTTTTGACAATGTGGTGCATTTATAGCTCTGATTATTCATTGGAATGGGTCCCTGAATCAGTCACTCATCTCACACTTGGAGGGATTGTAGACCCAGGTGTAGAACCTCAGGAAAACCATCACCCACGAAAAGTACTTGCCAAAGTAACGGACTTTTGTCTTCTCACTCAATTGGACATCCCTTTCTTTGACGCAGAAATGCCTAACCTTCGCCATCTCGTCGTTGATTGTTTCACCTCAAGAAATGTTTCGCTCTTAAATTCGATATTGTCGCCAAGCTCTCAGTCCATAAAAAGCCTGATCAGTGAGAGTACACCATATGAGCTTCTGCATCTAATAACCGGCATTCTCAAAAACTTGGAGGAAGTTGTGGTTTCCTTGCATGAATTGGATGAAGCGAGGGAAAAAATGATGAATTTTGTACAGAGTCTCCATGGGCTGAAGACAATTGCTTTGACCTTTGAGTCTATCAATATGATTGAGCCCAAGAAATTGCTAAGAATTCTCGCTACCAATAACCCCGCTCTTAAGGAAATCTTCTTCACTGATATGAAGAAACAAGTGGCACTTAGTCTAGGCCGAGCGATTCCTTTGAACGAATTGAAACCACGTCCAGACTTTCTTTTGAAATTTGGCGTATATCCGGACGAGGACATACAAAACACTTTGGGAGTGACACTGACTGACAAAAGAAGGGCAGCTCTTACTGAGCTCGAGCCTGAAACTGACGATATTATGTAAATAAGTATGAGTTTCATTCTTACATAGTTATGAACGGGTTAGTTTCAATACTTCAGATACCAGGTACAGGCTGCCACAGATTACACAAGTACTAGTTCTTGATTCAACAGCCTTCTTAAGGCCCTTTGCCATTTCTACAAGACAGCTTACTGACAATTGCTACTTTTACCTTGTCAGTAAGCTTTCTTGTAGAAATGGCAATCTGGTGTGCCTTGCTAGCATTACCCCATGGCATGCCGCCCACAGGGCAAAACTCATCTTTTCGCACAAACGCATTAAAAAGCTCATCATAATCTCGGACCCTGGCGACAACAATAGTAACTACGCCTTTGTTCCTGACCTCATTGTCCACGTATTCAGCCAGTAGAGATGCAGGCTGGGCATTGTAAGACACCCATCCAAGAGAATTGTTTTAGATCCAAATTGACCCATTGAAGTCTCCCGGACCATTTTGTGTATGCGATTCCTTGTTGGACGATGTTCTCATCTTTTATAAGCGACTTTGATTGCGTTCAAAGCACATATGATCCGTTTAATGGGCTCTGTGACCTGGTAAAAGTGATGCATGCGTGTTTGTCAAAATAACAGGTGATTGTTTCTTTCAACAACAACAACAATTATCGATATTTATAGTCCTATGTACTTTCCAAAAGTACTCAGAAGGACTAGGTCTAACTAGGTATAAGCTTGTTTTATTGGTCCCGGCTTACTCGTAGGCGTACTCTCTTTATGAGAGGGACTCGATTGGCGGGCAGCGCATAATTTCTTGGGGTCAAAGGGTGATGGTGCTGGGATCCCCTCGGCACAATACAGATTGTACAGAGTATATGGGGAAACCTCTTGGCCTGAACAGGGTGATTACCACTCCTTGAGCCAACAGGGAAAGACCCATATAAGCGACGTTTATATAAAGCGTTCAGCCATCAATGTAGAAGATGCGGTGAGTGTTCAAGGAACTTGACCACCGCGATTGTTTCTTTCGTGCTTCTCACTCAGTCAACTTTAAAGCATTGGGAGCATTACTCAAGTATACTATGCATAGCACCCGTTCTTTGTTCCCGCCTTTTCGCCTGCAATCTCTTTAACAGTATCGCCCAGGAACCCTTGGTGATCGAGCCCGATTTTTTGCGCCGCATATTATGTGGCGCTTTATATATCTATAAATACTATTCAAAGATTATTTTTTCAATAACAAGCGTTAGTGGTTTAGTGGTAAAATTCATCGTTGCCATCGATGAGCCCCCGGTTCGATTCCGGGCTGACGCATTTTTTTTTTGGATTTTTGTGCATCCATTATGTCCATACTCAGGTACTATGGTATAGAACTTTGAATGGCCTGTTCTGGGAAAACGTCTTCCTTAAGTATATCCTTTATTGAAAGTAGGTACTTTGTTCACCTCAACATGACTCCCACGAACTCTTCTGGTATTGATCTGCACAGAAAGTTGGGACGTTCCATAACTTCATCATTAAGTCTGGAAAAACGAACTTCTAGCGAGTACTTCAGATACGTTGGTTAGTGTGAGTAGGCAGTCAGCATACAAAGGTCTGTCAAACACTGATACCACCAAGATTTTGAAGCTTAAAGTAAACGTTGGTGCCTTGAATGAATGCGAAGCGCACAGTGCGATGATTTTTCGCATTCCGCACAACCAGTTCACGAAACTCTTTAATCAGACGTTCAGTACCTGGTGCATAGTGCCTCAATCTCACGAGCAAACTCAGTTCCCCGACATAATCGAATTCGACCACGGCGATTAGATTGAATAACACGGACACCGGACAATCTGACTGTTTTTTCAGGTACTTCTTCCAAGGTAATGAAGTATGATGTGAGGCAGCAGTACCAATCAGCGTAGTAACTCACCTTCCTGAAGGCTGTTCGAACCAATGCCAGAGTCTTCTGATTTGCTGAGAGGACTAGCAAGCTCAGAATCCGTCACCACTAGAAGTTTATCAGCATCAAAACTTTTATCCTTCTTACCTTTTTGATTCTCGTGTCTTGTTATTTGATGATCTCTTCTTCTTCTTATTATTATTACGAGAAGGTTGATTTCTCGTCTTGGGCTCAGAAAAGCCTTTCACATGCTTTGAGAATTGAACCTTTAGATCAGGATTCTTCTCTAGCACAATTCATAGAGCTCTGATATCTCGTTGTGTGAGTTGATTTTCTAGATTTCCCTCATTAGACCATGGCAGTATAATCTTCAAAGCCTCTTCTTCAGTTAAGATGCTAGTCCTATTGCCATAATGGTATCACTGGCCGGTCTTGGGATTGATACAGTTTTAGTGAAAGCCTTTTTCCTGAGAGACTCAGTGTAGGCCACTAATTCCTCAAAGGTAAGCTTAGTACCAGTCATTGGATGATATTTTTCAGGATCAAGCTCAGCATATCTGCCCAGACCATATTCTGGGTGATAGCAGTTGTGTGCCCAACGTAGTATTATATAATACTCCATTGGATTAAGATCACCACTCTTGTTCCGCTCAAAAATAAATTTCAGTGACCGAACACAATCCAGTACATGGCGCACTAACTTAGTTGCCATGGACATGTGATACGCTCCTGGATAATCCCTAATCATTGTAAACACTTTCAAGATACGATCCACAATTTCTTCTCTGTCCAAGTTACGGGTTGATTCTTGAAAGAAATGTGACAATTGTGACAATTGTGCAGTATCCCAAGGGAGCTTCTCTTCAATTTTCGATGGCATCTTCTTGAGAATTTGTTTAGTGGCCAAAGCAGATGCCTGCCCCGTAACAATGTACTCAGTTAGTATTTGGTACTGCATGATATCGGACTTCGAGTGTTCAATGATATCCCTAGTAGTATTCGGATCCAACCATCGACTATACCTCGACACAATATATGATGTTCCTTTTTCATCATCTGCAAAAATTTCTTCTTCTGTGGGAACATTCGCATTTTCAAGCTCCATTTCATTGATCAGCTTTGTCACTGTTGCGACATCTATATTGCTCATGTCAATAGATCGGACTCTGGGGGTCTTGAAGTCATCCTGTATGGCACTGACAAACTCACTCTCCAAAGAATTCAACCGCCGCAGATCAACCTCCTCTAACTTTTTCAATTTGTCGGAATCGAATTTATATGTGAATGCATTCTCCGGAACTCCACTTGATCGTAAGTAGGTCACAACTTCTTCCCAGTTTTCGCCAGTTGAGAACCTTGGATTATCGAGAGCTGGAATTTCTTCCTCTTTGAATCTCAAGATCTCGTCGATGTCAAGATTGTCAAAGTGTAATGGATGATCTGTCGTGATCGAACTCATAGCGGTGTTTAGAGCTCAAGGTCCAACGTGGATAAATTTCTATGTGCAACTTTTACACCAACAGGAAATCCCAGCGCTTGTTTCAGACCCTTGAGGCAGTCTTGCTTTCTCAAAGGCGTTACTTCCTTATAAGTAGGATTCTAACCTCCTCAGAGTGGAGATCCGAGCGTTTGCGGTCTCCTGATATGACGGTTAGATTAGATTACGTCTTTTCAATACAAGATTATGTTATTTGGCGCCGCATTTTACGAGGCTGGAGTATGGTACATCAGGGTTGAAAAATCGCGTTTTTCAACAAGAAGCGTTAGTGGTTTAGTGGTAAAATTCATCGTTGCCATCGATGAGCCCCCGGTTCGATTCCGGGCTGACGCAATTTTTTTGAATAGTCAATCACTTAACATGGGACAATGAAATGAAATACTTTCAGTTGCCATTTATTTTTGTATTGCACTTATTATTTTGATCCATTGGATGGATGCCACAATATACCTTCAGACCGTGTCCTCTATATTGGACCCTAACCCATCGATTGACGTGCGGCAAACGTGCCTGGCGTTATCGGCGTAGATACTATCTATCACGAGACCTTGAGCTTCGCGACAGCTAAAGCAAGAACAACGGCTCAAGTAAGATACTCTTTATTTAGTGGCGTAAGATCCAAGCATATGTGGTAATAGGACTGCCATGACAAGTCACGCTCGCGGATCATTGCTCAGGAGTGTGTTTGGCGAAGGGTCTATATACCAGACATTGGACAACCCGATTGTTGACGAAGAAGATGATGTAGAAGCAAATCAGGGCAATGTGTACCAACCTCGAGCATATTTCCGCGATGAAATGGCCTCTGATTCTGCAGATGCAGAAGATGGGCCTCCTACTTCTCTTTTGATGGAAGGTAACCCTAGATTTCCTCCACAACGAGGTGTAGAGAGCCGACGTAGAGGAGGCCCCACGCCACCGACACAAGCATCACTCAATAATAGCAGAGCAAATCTAGAGAGTGGAATGAAAGGTCTCTCAGGGTCAATGAGGACACACCTCCGCACCATGGATCCTCGTGAGCGGGCTCTTTGGATGTGGGCGAACATCGAGAATTTGGACAACTTCCTGATGGATATTTACTCCTTCTTCTTGGGAAATGGGATGTACGCCATTATACTGACCCGCATTTTAAACATGCTGACACTCTTATTTGTTATAGGCTTTTCCACCTACTTGGGAAGCTGCATTGACTATTCTACTCTGAGTGAAAGTCACAAGCTTTCAGAGGTCCAAGTGCCTAATTGCATGGCACGACTAGGAACATTTCACAAGTTGGTATTATGGCTTGTGGCATTATTTTGGTTCTTGAAGCTGTTCCAATACATCAGAGATATCAAACGTCTAGCCGATCTGCGAAACTTCTTTCGGTATGCTCTTGATATCCCAGATAGCGACATGCAGACCGTGTCATGGCAACAAGTAGTCTCACGATTGATGAAACTGAAGGATGCAAATCTTGCTACGGCAAACGTAGACCACCCAGATCTTGGAGCACAGTCCAAGCAACGCATAGATCCTCACGTTATCGCTAATCGAATCATGCGCAAGGAGAATTACTTGATCGCAATGTATAACAAGGACGTACTTGACTTGCGAATCCCAATCCCTTGGGCCAATAGTCAGTTTCTAACGCGTACGCTAGAGTGGCACATTAGTCTTTGCATTATGGACTACGCTTTCAATGCACAGGGACTTCTTCGCCCGGTATTTTTGCGGGAGTCTCATCGAAGGATTCTAGCAGATGGGCTCAGGCGAAGGTTCTTATTTGCTGGAGTGATGAATATAGTCTTTGCTCCGTTTATTATTCTCTATCTCGCTTTGCTATACTTTTTCCGATACTTTAATGAGTATCATAAGGATCCCAGCGCCATCGGAACGAGGCAGTATACGCCATTGGCTGAATGGAAAATGCGTGAGTTTAATGAGCTTTTCCATCTTTTCAGAGGTCGCATTAACAGATCTTATGAGCCAGCAGCTCGTTATGTTAACCAGTTTCCGCGAGAAATGACAGCCACAGTCGCCCGGTTCGTCACTTTTGTGGCCGGATCCTTTGCTGCAGTTTTGGGTATAGTTTCTCTCGTTGACCCCGAACTCTTTCTGGGCTTCGAAATCACTCCCGATCGCACTGTGCTCTTTTACTTGGGTGTTTTCGGTACAGTGGTCGCAGTTGGTCGTGGACTAATCCCTGATGACAATGTTGTCTTCGATCCAGAGTCCAGTTTGCGGAGTGTTTGTGAACATACGCACTATCTTCCCGCTGAATGGGAGGGTCAATTACATTCTACGAAGGTTCGTGCAGACTTTATTAAACTCTATGATCTAAAGATAATGATCATACTGAAGGAACTAGCCAGTGTCATCATTGCCCCCTTCATACTTTGGTTTTCATTACCCAAGTGCAGTGATCGGGTGATTGACTTCTTCAGAGACTTTTCTGTCCACGTTGATGGGGTTGGGTATGTATGCAGTTTTGCAGTGTTCAACTTTGACAATGCGCTGCCCGTGAACAAACCGGCTGTCACACGAGATGAGCTTCGAGGAACCTATTTCACTAGTTCTGATGGAAAAATGCTCAAATCGTACCTCAATTTTATCGATAACTACGGGACCAGTTATGATGAGGAAGACAAGAACCGTGGAAAGAAACGCCCCCAATACAATGACATGGATAAATCTGTAATGGGCAGGTATCAACACATGCGCCTGCGTCCTAGTACAGACCCTAGTAGCAACAGCAGAACGCCTAATAACGAGTCTGCACAGGGAAATATGACAGACTCCCTTCTCCCAATGAGCGACAATTTAGACTCGCGCACCGGTGATGAAGGATCCAACAATGCTGTAGATCGTGGAGTGCTAGGACTGATAAACGAGTTTTATCAGCAAGTGGGCACAGGTAATACTTACAATAGAATGTAGCGCATGCTATTATGACTAGGTTATGATAATATACACATACTATGCATAAAACTTTTAACATTAATTTCTCTTGCGACCACGCTTGCGAGCCTGTTTCTCTCGCTCGTACTTGTTTTTCTCTGCACCCTCTTCGGTTGCAATGCTTCTCTCCAAACGCTTGAGCTTCTCGTGATAAGCACTGTCCTGGTCCCGACGGGCCTTGATCTTTTCTCGAGCAACAAACTGGCTGTCCTTTCTGAGATCTCGCAGTGCACCCTTGCGTTCCTTCTTTATTTGAGCTCGTAATTTGCTGATTTCTTGCTTTTGTCTGTCAGGGTCGTACGACTTCTTCTCAGGATTGTAGTTGTCTTCGAACTGAGGAAGCAAACTAGCAATGGGAATGGGCTTATGGGATTGCAGGGTCAAAGGAGATCTTTCATCAGTAGAAAACTTCACTGTCCTCTTAATCTTCTGATAAGTGTCATCAATGAACTTGTTGTCGTTTCTGACAGGCTCGATAATGTTTAGTATTGGCAAAGCAATTTCGGCATACGCAGACTGACCATTCCACAACTTCAAAGCTCGCTCTACTGTACCAACTGCAGCCAGTAACAGGGTGCACTTGTAGTCCTCAACTGAGTTAGGCACTTTTCCACAGTCCCGCAATCTCAGTTTCTTAGCCTCAGCATTAGACAGTCGATCATAGTCGATGTTCAAATTCTTAGAGATGCCTGATGGCAAAAAGATTTTGCTTGAGGCAGTAGACGACTGTCTCGACTGGGTAAGTAGATAAACACACCGAGATAGTGCAAGCACAACTTCAGGGACGTATCGCTGAGAAAGCTTCTGGTAAGATGTCATCACACCACATAGATAAACAGATGCATAGACGTGTTCAACATCTGTTACGGGTGCGGATGCTAAGTACTGACAAATGATTAATGAGGCAGGAGTCACCACAGGGTGGAAGTGGTCAGATGCAGAGTATAACATGCCAATGATCGTGAAGAAAAGTAGGAACGAAGCTGAAGATTCAAATTTATCAGCTGCCCCATTGCTAACTCTCTGAAGAATGTCAGCATAGCCTGCCAACTTGTCCCGGAAATGACGAGCCAACTTCTCTGAGTGGTCCTCTGCAAGACCCTTCAAGATTCCAAAAAGCGAATCAATGATATTTCCAAACTCAGCATCACCCTCGTCAGCCAGATCAAGTATAAAGTCAACCAGCACTGTGCTTAGCACCGCAAGCTTCTCTTTGTTACCTTCTGCAAGTCTTGCATGATTGGAAGTAATGATTTTTCGAATTACCTCAGGGAATTTTTGCATTGGGACCCCGGAAACAACGTTTCGAAGGTCCTTGACTGTCGCAGGACATGTTGACTTAATGTCAGAGGACGAGGAGGGGGCAGCCTTAGTGCTGGAACGAGCAGAGAGAAAGTTTATTTCACCATCTCCAGCATCTTCATCTAACACGTCTCTGAAATCGTCCTCTTCACCATCATGGTCATCCTCATCTTCGTCGTCATCTTCATCTTCACCGCTCACGGAACCATCTTCCAAGTCTTGGCTGCTGGCGTCCTCCTCCTCTTCATCATCATCACCCTGAACAGAGGGACCTGCCAGAGAACCAGAAAGACCAAACTCTCCCGCATCTCCCAAAGTCTCATCATTCTCCGGTTCACTAATCTCGTCTTCGTCAATCAGTTCACCATTCATTCTGGCAAGACGCTGCTTCTCAAGAGCTTCTCGTTTTTCTTTAGCCTCTTTCTGGAGTTCTTCCTCAGTCTTGGTACGATCTGATGGTTGGGCTCTTCTATCAAATGCCAGCTCTCTAACACTTCTATCATAAGTAGCGTTCTCAACAGATTTATTGGAACCGCCCTTTCCTGAAGTCCAACCAGATTCGTCAATTTTAGCAAGATCCTCATAAAGAGCATCGATATTGTCCCGTTGGTTCAACTCATCAATTGCGGCCATATCTTCCTGTCGAGCCTGTTGTCGTTCATACTTATGCATTTTCGATTTGGCGATGATTTCGTTCATGACCTCTTTCTTGGACTTTTTACGCTCAGGAGCTCCTTCGGTATCCTCATCATCCTCCTCACCGGCATCAGAGGCAAGCTTGTTCCTCTTACGCCTTATCGCCTCGAGTTCCTCATCGCTCATGCTCATGTCACCCTCGTCGGCTTCAAAATCATCTGCCAGTGACAAGCTCTGTCCATATGGAGCTAATGTTGCCTCGTCATCATCATCCTCCAGATTGAACAAACTATTCTTCGACACCCGAGACTGTCTTTCTCTGGTAAATCTTGCCAACATCTTTTCTTCAGGAGTCATTGAGGCATCGTTTTCTCCAAATCGTCGATCAAGAATACCGCCGACCTTGTTCTTTCTGGCCTGTTCAGACCTAAAAGCCTTCATTCTAGCCTCTTCTCGCTGCTGCTTGGCCAATGCTGGGCGACCCATTGATCCTTGAGTATTCTGGCCAAAGACATGCTGCTTCTGTCTGTTAACCTTAATGTCAAAGGGATTAACCTGTTCTCGGAGGCTGCCGATTGCCTCCTTTCTCTTCCGCTTGTTGCGCTCATTCTTCTTCTTAGAATCGGAGGGACCGATTACTCCGCTAGCCTTGAGACTTTCACGAAGCTTTTTAAGCTGTGATCCAGCCATTGTAATAGTATAGACAAGCTCAAGAGATAACGCTATCAACAGATTTTTTTTTTTTTCAGTTTCAAGATCACGCGGCTGAACTGTGAAGAAGAAGAGAGTCACCTGATAATATACACGTGACTCATACATCTGCTGACTTCAAGGAGTACCATGTCGTGATGAAATAGAGATAGTGTATTGTTGATTCTAGAGAGTAGAGGAGCCTCAGGTGCTATATCCATTTCCAGTATTTATAAACTGCACTTGCCGCCTCGAGTATGTATAACAGCGAGGTTACGATCAAAGGACATGATAGTCAATTGAGATTGTTAATAAATAAGTACAAATGCATATATAATTACAGAGGATAGTCATCAATGATGGTTCCTTGCGTGCGATTGTTAAAGTTAGCCAAGGAGAGAGACTGATTCAAGTATTCTGTAACCGAAGGCTCTGATGTGGATAGAATTCGCGTGATGAGGTCAGCAAGTTGGTCAGAATGCCCTTTCTGCCTCATTTCTTGGGTTGCAAAGTTTAGAATATTAAACAAGCACGCCGAGCGGACTTCAGGCCCATGCATTTGAGCCATCAAAAAAGAGAAATCACCATCTCTCGATTCCAACAACGGTGCAGTAATGTCGGGGATGGAATGTGCGATTCGGTCGAAGAGCGCCAAATGCCCGGACATAAAACCATCCAAGTCTCCAAGAAATAAGCGCAGACCCAATTCGGACAAGTCTGCTGGGACAATTGAGGAAGTGTCAATACCTGGAACTGACACCAGCCTGGAGATCATTGAAAACGTAGAATTGATGATCATAGAGAACATAGGATCTTCTCGTAATTGGGGCCCAACACGCAAAATGAATCCCTTCATAAATGTCAAGAGAGGGGCAAATTCAAGCAATTCACTTTGGCAAGATTGGACCAATTCGTCGGCAACTTTTGCAACTGCACGCAGGAGCATGCAAGTCATGCCTCGAGCTTTATAGTCGTCCATAGCTCGTTTCAAAAACGCGGGAACCAGCTTTTCAAGAATATATTCTCTGTTCTTGTCAATGTTTGACCGACAATCATCTGAGTCCAAAGTGGTGGGCACCAAAGCATGAACAAAGCCTTTGTCAAAACTATCCCAAGAACGGTCATGTACAGCTTTCTCCAATACCTGGATCAAGCGAAGAGTCAAAAGCTCCCCAGACCGTAGAGTCTTTGTAAACGATTCTAGAGTAACATCTGTTACACCGGGGAAGTACCGCATCACCCATAGAGAATCCACAACATCGTCGTGCTGGATTTTGATCTTTCTCAAGATATCCTCCATCATATACTCGTAATCATCGTTTTCTCGTTTATCATTGTGATAGCGTTGGTATATTGTTCGGAACAGATGAACGAACGTCATCAAATCAGATTTAGGCATCCGCTCTATCATCGCCTTTATGAATTGCCTTCTATGAGTGAAATCCATCAGTTTGGCGGTATCCCGGGTGTCAAAGTACGCACCAATCCACACAGAGACAGGCTCCAATTCAAGAATTGATTGTATAAACCTCATCTCATACACGGACATTTCCTCACTCAGCAATGCAGAGAAGAACTTGGCAACGTAGAGTCCTTTTTCTTCCGGGTATACGAACTTCATCACATTTGCCAACCAAAGATAGCCAAAACTATTCTGGACATAATGATCTCTACCAGTAGGAAGGCTCTCCCAGCTGTAGCTCGCAGAAATTCCGAAAAAGTCTGACCAGCTCTTCCGGCCACAACGTACTAGGAATGTGCAGACTTGAGACCAAGTTGAAACACCTGCCTCCCGCAGGCCCTGCCCAGCAGATTCTGAGAACAAGGTCCTCAAAAACAGATACAAAACGTCAAGGGCCCTCTCATCGAGATACTTAGCAAGGGTCGCCGAAACGGGATTGACAGAGCCATTAGGCTGAGAATTTCCCTGAGAATCATCGTCAAGACTGTAGATTGAACTGATATCCTTGCTAGCAGCAATATAACAGTCTAATAGCTTCAGGCATAACATCTTTGTATCTTCATTGAATGGCCTTGTCAACACACGGAACAATTCAGCATCAACGAGCTTGTACCAATTTGAGTGTTTCAACACAAAGCGAGAGTCTGAAATCACATTCCGTAACTGGTCAAAAGACATTTTCAAAAAATCTTCATAAACTTGGATGTTTTTGTCTTTGATTGATCTTTCTGTTTGTTCAGACATTACTTCTAAACATTCATGAATGCTTGATGACACCAGGTCATGATACCATTCAACATAATCGGAAGATTCATCATCTCCAGAGACCATTGTCATAACAAGATACCAAGCTTTGAGAGATATTTTTCGAGCCATAATATGTGACTGTCGGATGTTGAGTCTATTCTTGAATTGTGCAATCGAGGGCTTCATTCCTTTGGGGCAGTACCTATACAACGTCAGGTAAAGAGAATAATCATTGGATAATCCCTCAACATCTTGAGCTGCCAATGGCTGATCTCGTTTGAGAATGCGGGATCCTAGTGGTCTGATGCGACCAATCAAGGACTTGAGCTGAGATTTCTTGGTACTGTCTCCAGCGAGTAAAAGAATATTATCCGCGACGGTTTTGAGAAAAACGTGAAATGCTGTATCTGTAGGTTCCAATGCCGCAATCCTTGAAAAGTCTTCGTTGCTTGAAATAAAGGCCGGGAAACCTTCTATCCCACGAGACTCCACATTGTGAAATTTTCGTTGAGCGAAAAAAGTGTACACTGATTCCACAAAGCTGACATGGACAGGCCAACCACAGACTCTGATCAATGCTAGTACATTACGAAGAAGGCTCTTAAAATGCATAGAATACCAAGGCTCCTCAGAAGGTGACAATAGCACCGGGCGGGTCATAGTCATCGCCAAACTCCAATAACCAGTATTTACTGCAAAGTGCAGAGAGTCAAATACCGATTTCCTTAGCCATGATAAAGCGCATACGACGGCCCATCCTCTTTCAAACGTGGCAGCACTATCTTTTGAAATTGCATTGGGAAACTCAAGTCGGCGCTTCAAGGCTTCTTGGAAAGACAGTGCACGATTACCCGACTTTTTGGAAAGCCAATCCAGAATAACCATTAGAATGACAGGCATTTCAATTAGATAATTGATCTGGTCAGAGCTTTCGACTGAAACTGGGGTTTGACGACTTGAGTATTCCATGAATGTCTGTGCAAGCGTTCCGACTCCACCCACTATAAGGCCGACTGTAAAGTCAATATTCGATGTTAGCTTCGTCTCGGACGCGGTCTCCAACTCCTGGTGTCTTGCAACAGAACACAGAGCGTTCACAACTAGAGCAAGGGTCATCACAGTTAAACAAACTGTATAAAACTGCTTGTTGTTTGCTCGTCTAGAATAGCTTGCCCGTGTCCAACAATCCTTGACTTCGCCAAGAATATTGTTTGCCAGGCGATCCCAGGATTCAATCTGATCTTGGGTGAGTCCATTACGGGACTGCAAATTAAGCACAGCAAATGCAAAAATGTCATATACAGGCAAGAGTTGTGCTAAATCATTGTCCCAAGTTTCCTGAGAGGTGCTTAACAGATAATCTCGTATCGTGCTCTCACAGACCCATAGATGCTGATATGCCTGAGGTTCTAGGGGATCCATTGTTATTATAGACCCATTGGATAATGTGAGCAACTCCGGCACGTCGCGGAGAGATTCACTTTTGATCAAGCTATGCAAGAAGCGCTTGCCATTGAGACTCTTCTGAGAAAAATTGATAACAGGCGGGTCCATATTAATGAGTTCGCTCAGTAAAGCTACCGTAGACGGTGATAAAGGCGCTAATGACATTCCCCCGGTATCACCCTGTTCGGTCGAGAAGTCGCCAGGGTACCAAAGTTGCATTAGTTCGCTTTCGTCCATCTCACCTGGAATTGGTTGCAGTCCATCGAGAACAGTTGCTGAATTATGATGATCAAGTCCCGTCATCGACAAGGCTTCCCTGTTCTTAACAGCGTACTTGCCAGCGTTCCTTTCTATAATCGTGGTGTAAGTATGCTTTAACTGTGGAGAAACAATAGAAGGAAGCTGGAATATGTACCTCCCTCGATCTTTTTTCTGCTTTTCCTTCGTTTTCCTCGTGCCATTCCTTGTGGAACCCGTGCTCCTCTTTTCCGAAGAGCTGGATCCAAGATGCTTTCTATGATTTTGATGTGTTCCCCCAGGACCCTCCTTTCTGGGTCGTTGAGAAACCAAATAAGGTAGTATGTTAGTATTGCGAGCACGACTACCAGAGCCCCTTGCAGTGCTCCTGCTAGTCCCATTTTTCTGACTTCGAAATAACGTGGGAACTGCTCTAGACACAGGCCGTCGTGGCCCAGATGACTTCTTTTTTACAGATTTGGTTCGACCGCTCTTATTTGTAGAGCCCGAACCTCTCTGAATCATTGGGTCAATGCGGTCGGCCACGATAACGTCATTGAATTGCTGATTGTGTCCAAGCGTGTTTGAACGCAAGGGGGTATTGGTCTCGTTGTCAGAACTTTCACTGCTTATGTCAACGACACCGGTTATCCTTGGCGAATGAACTGCACTAGTGGTCGTGCGAGAAGCATTGCGGGAGGCACTTGGTGGTGGTGAAGGGGGCCTTGTATTATCCACTAATGCGTTTTCATTGTCCTCCTCGTTTCTCGAATTATTATCCTCAAAACCAACACCTTCTTTGAAGTTTCGAGAAGAGTCCGGTACGATAGTCTGAGCAGAGTTAGCAGGAGAGCGACGAGATCGCATCTTTTTCAAAGCTACACCCTTTTTTTGGTCCAATGCTTTTCGCCTGCGCTTACGACTGTCTTGCCGGGTCATGTCAGCGAGTTCAATGTTTTCAGTAGTCAGATATGACGGTTGATATACAGTTTCCGAGCGTTTAGGCTGCTCGTCATCAGAAATATGGGAATCATCATCACTATCAGACACAATTCTAGTCCTAGTAGTTCTAGAATGGTGGGAAGTCGCCAATGCATCATCAGACATATCGTCCGGTGTGATTTGATCTGGGAATGCTAAATTCTGAGAGGGATCCAGATCAGACAGTTCCTCCTCCTCAGGTTGATACTCTTCTTCCTCACCTCCACCTTTTTGCAATCTCCCATTCTTCTGCTGCGCTGCAAATCGGGATGGAGCGAGCCCTGACCTTCGAAATTGATGCTTGTAAACATATTCATCGTACTTATATGGTCTCATTTGAATCTGAGTTCGGGGACGCAATCTTTTGCTCGACCAAATTGCCTCTTGTTCCAACGCCACCAGCTGCTCGGTTGTGAGTGCCGGTTCATCAGTAGTAGAAGCATTGTGGGTTGGATTTTCCTGATCCACCGAATGATCCAGGCCATTTCCATGTCCGTTTTCGATGCTAATTTCATGTCCATTTGCTGGTGGACGAGAGTGTGGAAAATCTATCGAATTGCTGTTCTCAGACTGACATTAGCCTTCTCTCTTTCTCTTAAGCTGGTATACTTACCCTTCTAGTTGCCTGGTCTAAGTCGTCGTCAGAACCATCAGAAGGCAGACACAGTTGCCTGAAGACATTTACACTTTTACCTATCGGATCTGAATCAGAAATGTAACCATCATCGACGGCCATTGTATAAATACACCACTCCGCTGAAAACGCATATGGAGGTGCTTTGAGCTGCTGGTTGCAACTTACTAATTTATCAAGATGATCTAAAGCGCGACGCGTTCTGCCGTGTACACGTGATTTAATGTCAGGTGATCTGAATCCGCTGCTTGCCAGTTACTGAGGTTGTTATAACGTTATTATGACATTATTGGGGCTAATATCAAGGAATTATCATCAAAGTACATTGATTGACACTCTAATTGTCGTCTGGTACGATTTACCTTTGTTATGATTCTTCTCTGGCACCATGGTAAGTCCCTACAGACTTGGGTTACAGTTCTCTGGATCAGTTCAATTAATGTTATGTACAAAACTATGCGAAAGAGTCTACAGGCAGGTACTTTGGTGCCTTGTGGACCGATGATAGCAGACCAGCAGCACGGGCTCTGCGAATGGCCTTTGACAATCGCTTCTGGGTCTTTCTCTTGTGACCCAGAACGTAACCAGGCATAATCTGTCCGTTGGTGGTAATATAGTTAGAGAGCAGTTCAGGGTATTTCCAAGCCTTGAGGGGATCAACATTGTGTTTGGCAAAGTTGTCAACTGCGGGTCTGGTTCGCTTGACCTTCTTTTCCAGTCGAGCCGAGGCCACGGAGAAGTCAAATGGATCGTAAGTCATACCAGGGGTGAAAGTCTTTACAAACTCCATGTCAATACTCTCTTCCTGGGCAGTTTTATCGGTATCTTGAAAATGCTTGACTACTCGAGGGATAATAGACGATCCAGTTCGGTAGCCCATCTGTTTTTGACCCCAGTCAAGCTTCTTCTTTTCGGTCTTTTCGGCTTTTTCAGGCTCGGTAGCAGCTCCTTCTGGATTGCGGACACGCATCGACGATGAAAACTGTCTCAGACCGCAGAATGGCAGCGAGTAACTCGCTCTCGCGAGTCCTCCTAATCGGGTTCGTAGCATCGTGAGGTCTGTTAGAATTCAATCAAGCTGTCTTCGGATTGCTGAAATTTTCGATTCTCGACAGCCGCACGGCCTTGAATGGTCCAGGTAAGATGAACGGTAGGCTACATTGACACTGTCGGCGAGATATCTCGCTGCGAGGACAGTCTCGCTAGGGCAATGGATGCATTTTCGGCAGGCGAATTCTTAATGAAACTGTTGTATTAGTTACAGTGTCTAGCAATTTCCTGCTATTTTGGTATTCTATTTTTTGGGATTGGCAAATGTACATATCCATTTTTGATCAGCCAATTCTCCAGCCTTGCATTCTGTTGTGGGGTACTTTTAGGCAAATGGTCCGAGAATTGAGAAACTGTGAAAAGTCGAGGAAATGGTAAACGTCAGTGACGAGGATTGCCAATATTGTGGTCCAGGGAAGAAAGAAACACCTGAAAATGGACTTTGGGTGAACTGCGACATCTGTAAATCCTGGAGCCATTACGAATGTGTAGGCGAGAGTCCAGAATCGATTGCCCAGATATCTTCATACCACTGTCCCAAGTGTCGCGAAGAGCACGGTCCTTCTGAAAAACGAAGGGCATCTACGCGAAAACGGAGAAATGTCGATTATATTGCTTTGGATAGCGGAGACGTCAATGTTGCCGCGACTGCCCACGGCAGGCATATTTACATTGACCTGTTGGAATCTCGCGATTTTGATAGAACTCACTTGACAATTACAGACCCAGCTAAGCTGTCCAAGGAATGGGTGTGTGAAAATGGTTTTACAGAGCCGATCAAGATACCTAAAGAGCAATACAGTACTTTAGATATGGTAGTGCCTGATGACCTGACGGTTCGGAAAGTGGCAGAGCTGGTTGGCGAAGACACTCCCCTAGAAGTCATGGACGTACCTACACAAGGTGCGCTGTCTGGATGGACAGTAGGAAAGTGGCGAGACTATTTTGAGAGCGCACCAGAAAATCGAGAGAGAGCCCGAAACGTAATTAGTCTCGAGGTGTCGGAAACTACGTTAGGAAAAAAGGTTACCCGCCCACGTTTTGTCCGCGATATGGACCTGGTAGCTCGAGTATGGCCACAACATTTAAAAGATGCGGGCGACTATCCTAAGGTATCATTGTACTGTCTAATGTCGGTAAAAGACTGCTACACGGACTTTCATGTCGACTTTGGAGGCTCGTCAGTGTTTTACCATGTATGTCAGGGCAGCAAGACCTTCCTGTTCATTCCTCCAACCAATACAAATCTGACGAAATACCAAAAGTGGTGCAAAGACCCCGACCAAAATAACATTTTCTTTGCCGACTTGGTTAAGCAATGCTATAGAGTGGATTTGCAAAAGGGCGATTCACTCATGATCCCCTCAGGATGGATTCACGCAGTATACACCCCGGAAGATGCAGTAGTAATTGGCGGTAACTTTCTCACTGCAGTGACAATGGAAATGGAAGCTAAGATTATTGAAGTGGAGAAGCAAACAAAGGTACCAAAGAAGTTTACGTTTCCTCATTTCATTCGTGTAATGTGGTTCACTGTGGCAGAGTACATGAGCTTGGATGACAAGTCTCTAATAGTCCTACCTACAAAGGAGAAGGATTCTGTGATTTGCCTGGCCAAGTTTTTGCAAGAGCACACATCAATTTCGGGCTATAGGCAAGCATTCAAGGAATCATTTCCAGAGCTTTCAAAAACATCGAAACCGGCAACCATTCTCGAGACCCTTCGCAACCGTCTTGATAATAAAAAACACCCCATGGACGACGAATCTGAGAACCATGATGAACCATTACACAAAGTTACGAAATTGAAATCAGAAGAGCCGGAAGAACAAGTCTAATGTGTATAATACTAACCTAATATCAACCTAATAACAGAAATTTGGAATGAAATGGAATCAATTAGCAAGTAGCCTAAAATAAATCTCATACAGACTCTATGCATACAGCCTAAGTCCGGATCCTGGTGCACCGACCTGGGTGATGCCCGTAAGTTTAGAAATCTTACCCTTCTCCGATGCCTGATACTTTGCTCCGGTGAATGGCTCAACCTCGTAAGGAGTATTAGTGTAGATAGGGGTGAAGGTCGCCGGACAAACATCAAACTCGGCAAGGTGATCAACGCCCAGCTCTATCGAGTCCAGAGGAGATGACGCCGCCACGTTCTTGATCTTCTTTGCCTGCTCGGCGGCCTTACCGCTAGGAGACAACTCTAAGTACTTTGCAGCAAAGTGGGATGCACTGGCATAGTTTTTGTTTTCGAAAGACAGCTTCATGGCCACCATTAATGGAAGAGTAGCGTGAGCAGTAGCCAACTTGGGCTTTGTGAACAGTACGGCAAGCTCAAGGTTTCTCTTAAGATCCTTGGCCGGTAGAGATCGCCTCTTGAGTTCAATTGAAAACGCCAGAATGTAATTTTTGCAGATTTCAACCAATCTCTTGCACTCATTGGCCTCATCCTCGCCAGGTACTGCTAGAACAGCAATAGTGTACAAGATTTCTTGGAATTGACTAATGGCCAGTTCCAATTTGTTGGATCGGACTGCCTTGTATGCCTCCTGAAGCTTGGGAGTCAGGCTCTCGTAGCCAGGGACATATGGAAGAGGGCGTTCCGACTCGTCTGGTCGTCGAATGTAAAATGGCAGCGCAGGCAGTCCCTCAGTGGCATTGAGGTACAGCTTGGATGATCGGTACACGTCCATGAACCGACCCTTAAGAGGAGCAAAGTCCACCACACCAATCTGTCTGTTCAAGAGCTGAGCAGCACTCTCAAACGATCCAGCAGCAACATGATCCGCAGCCACTGGCGAGGTCTGGAGCCACTTGTCAGTCTCACTGACCGCCACTACAGGTCCTGACTCTGCTTCTCCGGCACCACTGTCTGTGGCGGCAGGAATGGCGCTGTCGTCAAGATCCTCTACATCAATGTCCCAGCCACCTTCATCAATCTCGCCCTGGTCTTCTTCACCAGCGTCGAATCCATCGATATTGGCAGCAGCAGGTGCACCGTTAGTAGCGCCCTCGTTATCGTAAGATTCTCCTTGATCTTCGAGAGATAGGGACTCCATGTTTCCAAGGAGAGCCTGCTCGAAGAACGACAGAGAAGTGGACTTCAAGGGCCAGTTGCTCTTGTAGGTCTCGTGAGAGACACCGGGGATTCCATCTTCGGAAATGTCATTGACAGAAACGTTAACCTGGCTCTCATCCACCTCGCACTCCTGAAGAATGCTGTCAGCTACTTCCTGCAAACCGTTGCTCTTAGCAAGAGAGTATGCAAGAGGATGCATACCAGCATCTCTCAAAAGCTTGATACGAGACTCTACGCTGTTGAGGAAAATAGAAGTCTGGAAACGAGCAGCAGCATCATTGCGGTGGTCGGCAATCTGCTCCATTTTCTGCAATCGACTAATGTTACCAGTTACCAGGTAGGTGAAAGCAAGCTTGTCAAAGTCATGCTGCTTTTGGTAAACGTCTTCAACAACATCGTGGTTTCCCTGAGCCAGAGCCTCCTCACCAAGTCTCTTCCAGGCAGCGGGCTTGCCCAATTCCTTGGCCTGCTCAAAAGCTACCTTAAGATTACCACACTCGAGAGCGAGGTCAAACTTAGTCTGGGGGTCCTGGACAAACTGAAGGGCAATTTCAGGGTAGCCCTTCTTTTGCAAATAGGCAATAATACTCTGACCGACCAGCTGAGATGTCTTGATCAATCGCAGTACCTCGTTAAAGTTCTTGCTGACCAGAGCTCGCTTGAATCTGTACTCTGTAGGGTCAATTCGGATCACTTCTACTGCACCGTTGCGGTTCAAGCAGTGTACAATGGAGCCCTTGGCCCGAGAAAGATAGAGGGTGTTCTGGAGGGTCTTGAGGATTCCATTGTCTCCATTGAGCAAACTGTACTTGAGATGGTTGAGGGTCGAGTAGAGAAGTACTCCAGTAGCCTCGTCCCAGACAGCGCTCTTGATACGAATGGTCTCGTGCAGAGACGACACAGTCTCCAGGTTCTTGGTGGCAATGGTAATGGTGTGCTTGGCCAACAAAGCAACGTGCTGTCCATCAGGAGACCAGACGGCGTACTTGACACCAGAAACAGGCATTTCCGACACAATACGCTTCTGCTGCACATCAAACAGGACGACAGACGAGCCACCCAGAAGGAGCAGCAGTCCCTGACCGCCAAAAACAACATCCTTAACATTGGCAATAGGGAGCTTGACTGACTTTGTAACGGAGTTTGCCAAATCTCGGATCTCAATTGCCTTTGAAGACTGCTTGAAGACAGCAAATCTGTTACGCGAGATGAACAGGGCAGCGTCTCCTGATCCCTGTACAGTATCAGACGCCTCAATTGCTCCAGTGGCGTCTTTTGGAAGAGACACCAGCTCGTAAACTGGGCCATTTTCGGTGCGAGTGGTGATAATCACAGACCTTTCCGCCGGGTTGTACGACAGGCTTCTGAACGCAGCCCAAGGGTTACCGACCTTCTTCAGAGAAACCAATGGAAGCGACTCGGTACCAGAAGCAATATCAAAGTACTTGAGCTGTCGCTCGTGGTTTACATAGTAAATCTGGTTTTGGTGAACGGTGCTAGCAGGACGCTCTCGCTCAAGCTTGAACACCATCACACCACCGTCGTGAGCAGCAGCAAACAGATTAATTGAAGGGTGAGCAGCCAGGTACCAGAACTTGTCACCTTCTCGCTTAAACTGCTGAATAGCAGTACGCTTATTTAGGTCCCAAGTGCGAATGGTCTTGTCTTCGCCAACAGAGATGATCAAATCCTGGTAAGGGTGGAATGCACAGCACATTACGTTGTTGATGTGGCCCCTGCAGGTGTCGACTTCCCAGGCCTTTGTCTCGCTCATTCGCCAAATCTTGAGCACTCGGTCATCGCCACCAGACACAATCAGAGGTAGTGTGGGGTGGAAAGCGGCCCAGTTGACGCCTCGGTCATGGCCCTCCAAAACGTACTTGACAATAGCGTCCGTGTTACCAAACATGTCCTGCTGGGGGATGTTTGCCCTAGCAAGTTGGTCCTCAAACGACCCAATAGTGTTTGTGGGAGCAGAGTGCTTCTTTCGCAGGCCGGAAATGTCCCAAACTCGCACAGTCTGGTCCAGAGAAGCCGACACAATGAGATCCTCCTTGGGGTGGAACATTGCACTCATAACATAATGGTTGTGGCCAGTGAGACAGGCAATTTCCTGGCGGTTCTGCCAGTTCCAGATTCGAATGGTCTGATCATCGGAACACGACACCAACCAAGGCAGTTCGTCGTGGAAAAAGACCGTTCGCACATAGTCCAAATGGCCCTGGAGGGTGAACAGACACTTGCGGGTCTGCAAACTCCATACCTTTACAGTGTAGTCGTCACCGCAGCTTGCAAATAGAGGCTGGGTCTTGTGGAAATCAATTCCACGAACTGGTCCGTCATGACCCTCAAAACGGTCGATAATTGTTCCCATACGATAGTCCCATAGCTGAATGGTGGACGAGTACAGCGACACAAGAATCCATGGCCTGGGTTAGAATCAAAGCAATACATAACAACCGAATTCGCAAACAAATGAAAAATACCTACCGTTTGGGGTGGAATGCCACGCCTTTGGCCCTTGACGATTTCGACTCAAACTGTAGTTAGAATCAACCTCCCAGCACAAATTGATACCTTTTCTCCAATCCACCTTACCTTTGTGAGCATCTGCATCTCGGCTCGCCTTTATTCCAATGGCCTAAAGGACGTTCTGGCTAACGCGCTTGAGATGGGATTGGTCTTCGGAGTGCCAAGGTGTTTTTTGTAAACTACCGCGAAAGCCACGTATGAACGGGGCCAGGGTTGCGTAGTCAGCCAACGCATGGCTGGTTATGTAATCACGGGGTCCCCGATATTATCACTGATTTAGGCCATCAAGGACGGACGAGATAAAATTGGTGTTTGGAGGTAGAAAGTAGTTGAGATATGGTCAAGAGGAGTGTGGAGTGGGAGGATGGGCCTGTTGTTAAACGGAGAGGTGGAAATTTTGATAGGTTTTCTGAGGAAATGCTGCTGACCATCTTCTCATATCTGGATGTGAGTGAGCTAATTAATTGCCACAGGGTGAGCAGAAGATGGTACAGGATTTCGTCAGACAATTCGTTATGGAAGAAGCTGTACAGTAGGAGGTTTGGGGATAACGACAAGGACCATGGGACTGACAAAGATAAGTCGTTAAAGTGGAAGGTTCTATTTCGGATTCAGTATAATTGGCATTGTGGGAGTGGAAGATTGCAGACAGTGCAGCTATCTACGGTCCATGAACGCCACGAAACAATGGCCTGCTGTGGTAAGGTGATATTCCGCATTACACAAGGGCCAGAAGGGCCAGAATTGGTTATTGGTGATGTTTCCGGGACCCTATTGTCAACTGTACCACTATCGCCTATAATGGTTAGCCGACAGTATGATGTCCAGGCCAGACTTGTAGCAGCGTCGGAGAACAATGGCGTGCATACGATATGTGCTGCGTTTAGTGATGGTTCTGCCCTGGCGTTGCAGTGGAGTGGACACAGCAGGCGACTGGGGACTACACATCCAATTTGCATCAGCGACAGGGCCAACCCCATCACAGCCATAACCTGTAAGTGGCCATTAGTAGCATTAATGACGTCGAATCGACGCGTTTCCGTGATAGACATTGACTCCAAGAGACAGGTGTACTCTGCATTTGGTACGCAGATTCCCCCGACTCACAATGCGTCACTGAAGATTGGCTCATCACCGGTTCCTGGAATGGCACACTGCATATCAATTGTTTACTACAAGCAACTCTTGTGCCGTGATTGGGCCATTTGTGTGGACGAAGTCCATCTATCCACGAACTACAGTACTTCCAGTACCCGATCGGCCTCATGTGTAGGGTTTTCGGCACCAGCGACTACTCTACCAACGTGTTACGAACCCCCGTACGTGGTTACGGGGAACCCTGATAACACAATGGGGTGCTACCTTGTCCAAAGCTCCAGATCAGGCCTGTCCATTGCTCCTCATGTGCAGCTATGGGGGCATCTAAATGGCGTTGGGCAGGTCAAGGTAAGACAGAGCGGCCGAGCGGTATCTGTGGCATCCAATGGACAAGAAATTCTATGGTGGGATTTGTCCAAAGCTAAAGCTGCTAATGGCATTCCGGTCAAGTCCAGACAGCACCGAAGCAGGTTCTCCCACAGCCAAAAGGCGGGGCCATTGCTTCATTTTGACGATACATTTTTGGTGCGCGAACTAATTCGCGATCGCAGCCATCTACTAGAGCTCTACGGATTCGATTAGATCTACGGATTGATTAGTGGGTTATTTACCTACTGGCATTCGCTAGTTGACCTGGTCCTCATACTGTGAGGGCCTAGTGATCAGGTGATCTTACTCACCTGATTGACATCACCTGATTGATATCACCTCCAGAGTCGGCTCGCGCCTCATCGCGTATTGTTTACGACTGCCATGGACGAAAACGCTTCTGTGTTTGGAGAGTCGGAATTACACGCGTCCCACGACTCGGACAGCTGGAATGAGTTTGAGGATGATTATGAGCCATCGCGGGCTACTCCCCTCTTAGGCAGTGCCGTTACCCAAAGCCAGCTCAAACATGCCGCGCGCGAGTTTCTAAACGAACGACCAGGAGAGGCCACTCCTTCTCCGGGGCCTTCATATAAACACATGCAAGGGCCTGCTAGAGCACCAGTAAGGGATCACTCCCGCCAGGTTTCGGGAAGTACGATTGTTAACGATGATGACCATGAAGCTAAGAGGCCGCATCGAATGAACGTCTGGCCCACGGTGGTTGAGGATCCTTCTGAAGCGTCCAACACAATTGGCACTCCGCCACCGTTGAACAAGGTTCGGCCTTCACACAAAGGACACGATACCACTGGAAATACAGATGCACAGGCGCAGGCCAGCTACACAAACGGCAAGCAGAATAGCACCGAAGATGAATTACGCGCGTTAAAAGAGTATCTGAAATCTTCAGCGTTTGGATCGCAATTATTAGATTCATTTAGCGAAGGAACTGAACAGCCACCACACAACAATGTGCCTGTTGATACTACCGCAGCACCAGCATCCAAGCAGACAGGGTCAGCAGCCCAAGCAGCCCAAGCAGGCCTAGCAAACCCAGCAAACCCAGCAGGCCCAACTGGCCCATCTAGAAAGCCTGGTTCTGCACCTAACATTCCCTCTGAATCCACTAACATGAACATTCCTAGAACCCGAGACAGTAATAACTCCACCTTCTACCCAACTACTGCCAGTGCGTCTACTCCTCCAAGTAGGCGACCACTAAGCACAAAGTGCAGAGCATGCGATATATCCATTGCATCTGTCACCTCTGCGGATCACAATATTGGTCCCGAAGATCTACCAAACCCAAAGCTATACCAGCGACTTCATTTGGATGCGGTGGATCAAATGTCCCCTACAGAGGCCAAGAACGTCATCAAGAACATTTTGACCCTGCTGCGGGTACCTCTTTGCAAGGCTCCCACGACATTTCCTGAGATTGCTCGTTATTTATTCCAAGAAGACCCCTATTACTGCTTTGCTGATACAGTACACAAGATTATTTACAACGAAAGCATGGGCGATTACAACACTGATGCTGAAGACCGTCGCTGTATGAAGAAAATGATCGACTTTTTACAAGCAGAGTTGGACTGAATTGCACGCAAAATACTGTACCTCAGTAGTATGAACGGTTCAGCAAGGTTTCACACGTACGTACAGGCAGTTTCACGCTGTTACATAGTCGCAGAACATGGTTATGATGATTCAGTGGCAGTGTCTCATCCTCTCGACACCTATCAATCTGAGTTGATATTATACCACAATTCAACAGTAGCTACTATGTACCATAGATAATTTACCGTTTACCGTTTACCATGTCACTCAAACCTCTCCTCCATCGTCGTGGTCTCCTCGTGTAATCTGGCGTAATCTTTCTCCACTTAACAAAGTTCCTGTACCTTACACGTGCACTGATTCACATGACCGGTGCGGCAGGGGCCCGGCTCTAAGATCGGATCCAAACCCGAGAAAGTTTGAACTATTTCTTTATACCCCTTTGAGAAGCTGGCGATCTTGTTCGGGCAGTTCGAAGGCTTAAAAAGGGTTTCAGACAAGCTTTCATTTTGTACCTCCAAGAGGCTTGAGTGTAGATTAGTGTAAATTCCTGTTGCAACAGACAGAGTGGCAGGGTGGTGACCTCAAGATGGAGAATGCGCTGAGAATTTATGACATGGACACGCCCACTAACGACCAAAAGCCATTTGATGGGTTTGCTCATGCGCAGAGTCCTCAGCAGTATCTTAATGCGCCGACGACCATTAACCATAGCGAGGGTGGAGGTGGAAACCGACAATACTCACCAATGGACATTTCCTCGTCATCGTATTTCGATGTGTCTCCTTTACTAAATGTTAACGATACTATGGCTCTGCACTATTTGGTGCAAAAATCCATTGCTGATGCAAAGGGATACCGGGTGTTATCATACCAGGAGCTGGATGAAGCCATTAACGAATCAAAAATGTTGCACTCTAGGCTATCGGACTTGGAACACAAGATTAATATGGAGACTAAGCTTCGAGACGCAGCAGCGTCGCTGCAAAAGCTTCACATGGAGGGCTCTCCAACATCGCCCAATGCAAGCTCGTCCTCAAGAAGGTCATTTCGAATTAGTAGTGGATCCTCCAGCAAGCGACGATTGTCTCGCCATGCCGAGGAGGAGTATGATATGGCTAACCGTAAGATCCAGGCGCTCGAAACTGATAGGGGACGACTACAGGCCAGGGTGAGCGAGATGGATTTGAAGATTCTTCACCACCATGTGGGTATTTTAGCCCTCACTCACCCCGGATCTCAGTCCGCTTCGGCACAATCGTTTGAGTCTCATTTGCGACAATTGTCGGCTGGATCTTCTACTACTGCTACCATGGATCCACATAGTCATCAACAACAACACCATCAGGAGGGTAGCAATAGCCATCAACGCATTTCTGACAGTCATATGGCTCATGCCACGTCGAGAATGATAAACCAGCGCATGTCCGGTTCGCTCGGCAGCTCTGCTAGTGCTTTGAGTTCTCGAAGTATTGACGAGTCGGACGCAACTGTAGACTCGATCATTTCCATGATGTCTTCTTCGCTGGCGAGCCCTACTACGTCTCCTCGATCTGCTCCGGTGGGCGAGAAACTACCTTTCCTGTCTACGCTGACCCAAAATTTAGTGTCACAGCATGATGCCCTCAAGGGACAACTGGCGTCTCGAGACCAGTACTGCGGAGAGCTTCAGTCTATCATCACGGAGACCGTTAATGAGCTGGATCCTTCTATTGAAATCTCGTCGACGCACCCATCCGAGTTGCGAAGCGCTTCCCAGGCAGCAATTCAGACCGTTCGGGGCAATCACAGTTCCGAAAAGGAGCAGTTGTCTACTCAGCTAGACCAATCCCGATTCGAACACCAGTCTTTGTTAGCTGAATTCGAACGCACAAAGCTGGAGCATGAAGAGAACTTGAACGCCAACGACAAATCTGCCCATGTAGAACAATTGCAGCAGGAGCTGGAGAAGCTTAAATCCGAGCACGAGACTCTCAAGCTGTCTGCTGCTAATGGGCCTTCTTCACAGGACCGAGAACTATCGACATCAGCAGAAGCAGTTGGCGCCTCGGACAGCGCTGAAGGCGGAAAAGTCAAGAGTTTGCTCAAGCAACAGCTCGAAACACTTTCTGCGTCCTACGATGCCAACTGCGCTGAACTAGAGCGGTTAGAAGTTGAAAATGTCAACCTCAAAACTCAGCTTCGCGACTTGCGCTTCAAGACCGAAGCAGAGACACAGGAGCTTCAAAACGAACTCAAGGCTAACCAAGAACGCGCGACAGAGTGGAAGGAGCGATGCGACACCTTACGATCAGAACTGGAGTCGGTCGTTCGCTCTCTGGAAGATGTGACCCGCCAGTCAGTCGAGTATGAGTCTGAACGGGTGCAGCTAGAGTCAAAGGTAGAAGAGCTCCAAAAGAAGCTGTTTGAAGACTCACAGAGTAATCTCGACAAACGAGTCTCACGTATGGAAGTCCGCGGCCTCAACATGAGCTCTCCAGACCTGTCGGCTAATGCCTCTTCCTCCTCCTCCTCAGGTGCTGAACCAACCAGCGTCACCTTACTTCGCCACGAATTCAGGCGGATAATCATGGAGTTGAACACCAAGCATTCCAAGGAACTGAAGCGCGAACAGCAGGAAAAGAAAAAGATGGAAAACCTTCTGCGCTCCATCAAGAGATCTTCCTATATGGCCAATCTTCCTCCAGGCAAGCTCGAGTCATATGGAATCGAAGCTCTCTAAAACTAAAAATCGCATGAAGCCATGCTATTACGTAGCATACTAACTTCCTATTCACTATGTACTTTATCCTATTTATCTTTTACTCTCCGTTTGTGCTATAGTTCATCTTGCCTCCGTCATAGCTCATCTACTGAAGTACCGACCGGAAGGAAATCTTCGGCGTCGGTTGTGATGCTGTGTGAAGTTTTCGAGGCTCTTTTGATCGCAGCAACTGCTTCAGTAGTGCTGGCTTTTGCGATACCCCAACTGGAGCCGTTTTTATATTATGGAAAAGTGCAGGATTCTAAAAAGGTAGAGGTCAAGTCCTTGGCTGATGACCTCATTCGGTACTTGACCCAAGTCCTCACGGTGCCAAAGTCCTATTTCAAGCACTTTTATCTTCTTTCATCGGCGTTATGTACAGTTATTATAGCTCTGGTTGCTCCAGATTTAAGCATACTATCGTCTAGAGCGCTGCTTGTGTTGGTCCTGGTGTCTGTTCACAACTATCGGCGATTGATTGAATCTTTCTTGGTCGAGAGACTCAGCAAGACCGCTCGCATTCAGCTTCCTCATTATATTGCTGGAATTGTCTTCTACTTGAGCCAATGCGTCTTTTTGTCACAGTTTTTATCAGAAAACGACAATACCCGGCTCAGAGGTCAAGAGACATACTTCATCTCAGCATTGTATGTGGTGTCAACAGCGGTGCAATTCCATGCCCACCATCACCTGGCAAGTTTGAAAAAGTACTCGTTGCCTGAAGCAGGACTGTTCAAACTCGTGGCATGCCCTCATTATCTGGCAGAAGTTGGAATTTACACTGCAATTGCGTTAGCATCTAAGACTCTTCCTTCTGTGGTGAGTCTTTTCTGGGTAATTGTCAACCTGAGCGCATCTGCGAATCAAACGCAGCTGTACTATTCGCAGGTGTATGGAGAGAAGGCCCCTAAATGGGCAATGATTCCTTTGGTAATATAATCATCTGTGGACCAAATGCTCAAATGAGGCCAATGAGGTCAGCGGTGCCATATATATAACCTCACAGACCCCACTGCGTGTGTGCTCTTGGACGACAATTGGGATGCCTGCGACCGTGTCCTCATTTTATACGCGACCGTCTAAGACGGAACGTGCTAACAGCTTTTCATCTTCTGACACTGCTACTGATACTATTCTGAGGAAGTTAGTTTTACCGTCATTCACAGAGCAATATCATGAGGATGACCCCTCAGAGCGGACAGGACCCTCTTCTGGCTCAAGAGGCTCTGCACCCTCTGGTATCGCTCCTAGAGCTGGTGCCAGTTTGTACAGATTCATGAATCAGTCTTATGAAGGTCGACCATACCTAGGCACATTTTCCAAACTGGCTCACATCTGCCTGAACAAATTTACGTTGATAGCTATCCTGGTGATCGTCTATCTGACAGTAGTAACAAAGGTTGTACAATCGCTGCTTGGGGGACTAGGTGACAGTGCTAATCGCGACTACCAGTCTTATTTTGCCGACCAAAGGGCGCAGGCGTCCAAAGATATCAATGCCTTGGCTGCTGGAAACTTCAATGCTACAGTTTCAAATCTTTATAACTATTCGGCGTCGTACGCAAACATATTGGCTGAGATCTTCGAGGCCATGTCTGAAATGACGGCGCACGCTCAGTACGACGCAGCTCAAAATGGTACGACCTCTGTCAATGAGTGGACACAGGATGCTCTAAAAGAGACTGCAAACGATCTTTCGGATGAATTGAAAAGTTATTATGGCACTTTGAACAACATTCTTGAAATTATAAACTCCAGTCAGTTTGCAAGTGACGGAATATCAAAAGTGCAGCCCGTATCCCTCAATGGCCTCACAAACTTTAGCGCTCCTACTGCAGTGAATAGCCGGCTGGAAGAGCTCAATTCTACGAGTGATTTTGGGTTTAGCAGCTTGGCGGCCAATGCAGAGTCCATTCTTAGCCAATGGAAACAGAAGCACCATGCGAATGCTGATTTATGGGAGAGCATATCCACTGACAATGGCAATAAGACCTCGACAGTTACTCAGTATTGCGAACAGATGAAAATATCACTGGAAAAGTACTACAATGGATGCGCTGCGACCTTAGCAGTCCTCGCTGTTGTAATAATCGTTCCCTACGCCTTTTGGGAAAGATATCGATGGCAACAAGTATGGCATTCAGTCCGAGAGCTGGAGACCCAGATTGGCATAGAAGACCGCAGTACCAGGGTCCATCGACTGTTCTATCCCACAGTAGAATGGATTTCAGACCGAGTTTCCTCCAGGTGTGTGCAGGAGAAGGACCGTATTGTTATCAAGTGGATAGTGGCTCATGCCTTGAGCCCTCTTAATCTCAGTGTCGCTGGCATTGGCTCGCTTGTGCTGGTCACATATATTCTACAGCTTATTTCCTTTTCACCCTTGCTCGGTGGAGACAATGGGATTGCAATGTTAACAGTCCCGGGATTTAATGCCACAAAAGTCAACAATGTGTACGATTCGGCACTACAGGACCTGGCGAATATTCTATCCGATTATCAGACTAACATAACTGAGAGGGCGAGCAATTTGTTTAATAGCACCGACCTTTCTGGGTTGAACTGGTCAAGTCCCTTTACTGTGGTCGCTTTTGCCTCCCCAGACAGCAGTTATGAAAGATCCTTCCGAGCACAGGTGGATCAGGTGGTTCAACTGAGAAGCGCTGTAAACTCCTTCGTTCTGACTCATCTCGAGGTTGCTATGTCGTTTTTAGGATTCTGGATACTATCAGTTACTGGCATTTGTGCTTTTGCCTATTGGCGAAACCATTCTAAAGCATGATATTTATACGTTGAATTCGGTGAAATAACCTCTTTAATAAAATACAGACATATACATGAACGTTTATTTGGTGGTGGTTCGTCCTCCAGCGACGGCCAGCTTCTCCAAACTCTCCTGTGAAATGGAAATCTCAGGAAGAGGCTCGGATCCTTGCGACGAAGGCTTCTCCAAGAAACCAACGGCGATCAAGTAGGACAGATAAACACCAACCTGCTTGATATCAATGACTCGACCGTTAGAGAGATCCTCTCCAGTCCACTCAGCGTCTGCCTTGAGCGACGCACGAGCATTAGAATCGTCAAGTTCTGGAGCCTTTGTAGACGCGGGCAGGTCATCAAGCACAAAATGTAGAAGCGAGAACAGAGCATTATCATTGTTACTCAGCACATAGTCTTCAAGAGCTGTTCTCCAGGCCACGTACTCCATCTGCTTGGTACCATATCCGTACAGACTGAGGGCTCCCAAAAACTCGTTAAAGGTCAGCCGAGGGTTGGAAGTGACCTGAGCAACTGCGACACCAGTAGTGTCAGAGGGATGCAGTGCACAAGCAGTAACCACACGAGCAACATGGTCTACCTGGACCATGTTAATAGTGTTGGAGATATCAGGAGAAGCACCGAGCTGAATACATCCCTTGATCATTCGCAGCAAGAAATCGTCAGTGGATGAGGCACCAGTCTTGGAGTCTCCCAGAATGTAACCAGGTCGAATTACAGTACCCACCAGTCCCTTAGTTCCAGCAAATCGAATGAGGTTTTCTGACACCCACTTGGATTGACCGTAACCAGTTGTAAGGTCTGATCGAGAGCCTTCAAGAGTATCCGATTCTGGGATTCCACGGCCTCCGCGAGCAATGATGGAATCGGAAAGAGCAACATAGTTGTCTGAATCGATTGTAGAAGTAGAGGACACAAAGCTAAAGAACTTTGGTGTACCAACAGCGCAAAGTTCCATGACATTGATGGTGGCAAGCACGTTGGGTCCTCTCAACTTTGAGTATGGGTATACCCAGTGCACCAGAGCACCATTGTGGATAACTACATCGACCGAGTTGGCAAGACGATCCCAGTCAGCATCGGATAGTCCGAAATGCTTGTCCTCGAGATTTCCCAACAGAGGCTCGATTCTAGAAGCAAATTCCTCCTTCCAAACACCAAATGCAATACCGCTATTGCGAATACGGTCCAAGCCTGCCTCAGCAGTCTTTGCGCGCACATGAGCAATGATACGAATGTTGGAATCCTTTCGCGAAAGCAGGTCTTGAATAACGAATGTTCCCAAAAATCCAGTAGCTCCAGTCAAGAAAACGGTGAAACCAGCCTTGGGGTCCAAAGGTTCCTTGCGGGTGACATATTCAGCAGCCAGCTGGTCTCGCAGAGCAATAGCATCGTCACCATAGGTGACAGCAGCCACCGCAGGAGTAGCAGAAGGCTCTGCGACTCTCTGGCGTCCAGCATTAGCCATTGCAGCAGGGTCAGAAGCGTCACGAAGGTTGTCAAGCTCTCGAGCAAATCCAGCGATAGTGGGCTCCGCGAACACCAGTCCCAGTGGCACCTCGTATCCTAGTCTCTTACGAAGCTCAAAGATCATCTGAGTAGCCAGAATGGAGTGTCCACCCAAGTCGAAAAAGCTGTCAGCGGGGTCCACAGAGACGGGCTTCTGAGGGAATAGCGACAGCCACAGGTCTCGGACCTTGCGCTCAGTAGGAGTGAACTTGGAATCGCTGTCACCATCAACGCTTTCGGTAATATCAGCCAAAAGTGCAGTATCTGGGAAGGGCAGACGGGGCTTGTCAATCTTTCCGTTAGGGTTAAGTGGGAGCTTTTTCAATGGCACGATAACTGTAGGTACTGCGTAGGTAGGCAGACGAGTCTTCAAGTAAGCCTTAATGTCCTTGATCAAAGCATTGTACTTTGCAATGGCCTTTGCAGCACCCACAGGGGTAGGCAGAGCAGCATCCTGAGGCTCCTCTTCATTGTCATCAGAATGAGGAACAATGTAAGAAATCAAAGTAGGCTCCTCATCCTTGTCACGTCGCACCAAAGTGACATTTTCCCGCACTCGCTTGTGCTGTGACAGATGAGTGTCAATTTCACCTAGCTCGATACGGAAACCTCGGATCTTGACTTGGTCATCAGCTCTACCGCAGCAGTCGACATTTCCATCGGTACGGTATCGTCCTAGATCACCAGTACGGTACAGTCGGTCACGACAGCCCTTGAAGTACTGTCTCCAAGGCTCATTGTTACTCTCCTCAGCGTCCAGCTTGTTCCATTCATCAGCATTGACGAACCAGTTTGCGACAAACTTCTCGGCGGTGGTTTCAGGCAGGCCCATGTATCCCTCAGCGAGACCTCCAGCACGCACGTAAATCTCACCAACTTCACCAACACCGCAAGTCTGAGTTCGGTCATTGCGGTTCACCACCAGCAACTGAACATCCAACATTCCAGAACCGGCAGGCATGACGTCCTTCTCACCACTCAGGAAGGCAGGGTCTTCAGATAGAGGAGCAATCTCAAAGTAGGACACTGATCGCTGAGTCTCGGTGGTACCATACATGTTTACAATAGCCACGTTAGGAGCAAGACCCTGCAGACGAGCACAGTCACGCTTGGTGAGAATATCTCCCACAAAGAAGGCATGGTGCAGGGAATTAATAGTTGCAGTAGCCTGAGCAGACAGCAGTTGACCCATAGCAGGAGTCAAGTGAGTTACAGTAGCACCATAGTCGGCCATCCACTCAGCCAATCGTCCTGGGGTTCCAATATCATCTGAAGTAGGCACCAGCAACTGAGCACCAAAGAATAGAGGGGTGAACATGTCTCGCTGGATTGGATCGTGAGCGATACCACTGAGCATTGTAAACTTGTCCTTCTCCGACAATCCGAATCGCTGTCCCATCCATGGGAAGTAGTAGGTAAGGGAAAAGTGGCGACCAAACACACCCTTGGGAATACCCTCCGAACCAGAAGTGAAACTGAGAGTAGGGTTGCTATCAGGGCCAACCACAACGCCAGTTCCCTTTCCCTTGAGGTACTGGGCGTCGGCCAGCACATCAGGAGCTCCAGAAGAAGTGGAACCACCAATCAGAGAACCATCGTCCAGCAATTCAAGGGCAGGAACTTCAGTCTTGAGGTTCAATTCCTTACCAATGTAGCCTCGAACAATGTCATTGAGCTCTCCTGCCTTGCGCAGCACCACCAGAGCCTGAGGCTTGGCCACGCTCAGGTAAATGTTCTGTCGTTCAGGAGGATAGGCAGGGTCAATAACAGAAAAAGTGGCACCGGCCTTGAGGACTCCCATAACGGCCACAACGAGGTCCACACCTCGATAGGCGTACACCATGACGATATCACCCTGGACGATTCCAGCATTGACCAGGTGGTGAGCCAGAACATTGGATGCTTGATCGATATGCTTGTAAGAGAAGACACGAGAGGGACTGCCCTTGATCTTAGGGGTCTCGATTACACAGTCTCGGTCAGGGTGAGCAGCAGCATTTCGGGAAAAAATGTCGTGAATGGCGCCTCCAAACTTGTTCCAATGAAGGTTAGTAGTGGGCACTGGAAGAACATCTCGCTGAGAGGCAGTAATGAGAGAAAAAGTACCAACAGGAACGTTAGGATCTTCAGCAGCAGCCTCGATAATGGCAAACAGCTGCTCGATCATTGTCTCGATTCGTGCCTTTCTGAATAGACGAGAGTTGTATCGGATTTCCAGGTCCTTGTCAGACAGTGAGATGATGGCGTCGGTAGGCTCCTCGACACCAGGGCCCAAATTGATGGGAGAAGAGCCCTGACAGAGCAGAGCAGTTCGGTACACTCGGTCGTTGGTGACAATGTCGGATAGACCAGAGACAGGGTTTGCCGATGCAAATTCAAGGTTCTCCCGGACAGCATCTAGGACCTTTGTGAATGATGCCTGACCATCAAACGACGCTCTCAGCACATAGAGTCCTGAACGGTCCTTCTTCTCTTCATCCGAGGTACAGAACACAATGTCTTCATCTCCAGTCAATCGGAACATGAGCACAGCATAGGCAGCCTGAGCAGCCAAAAATGGGGTCAATCCCGCACCATCAGCAATTGTGCTCAGACTGGATCGGGTGCTAGCGGGTAGAGGAGTCTTGACAATTGACTCTGTAACCTTCTCGGGAAGGACAAAGTCTCCAGGCAGCGTGGCCACAGTAGCGTTCGCTAGTCTGCTAGACCAAGACATTTTCTTCTGTATACTGTTAGTCTAGAGCGAAACAATTCCACAGGGGTTCCAGAGCTCAATGATCAAATACTCTGGAGATTATAATGACAGCTTCGCTCCAGCAGTTAGTTGCTTGTGACTAATAGCCAAATGCCGGATTTTTTCAGCCCTCGATGACCGGTGTGCGGCAATCAAAAGTCTAAATAAGTACTACGGTGGGGAACCGGCTCAACATAGGCGAAGGAATATGGGGGAACTGGATGAGAGAATTAACATGGGACATAGAGAAAGAAGAGTACCAAGGTAGCAAGAAGATAGCACAGATTATGAAAATGGTGTGGACGGAGGTAATTGCCAATGGATATGGCAATTTGGTTGCCACTTCAAGGGGCAGGTTGGATCTCGCCGCCCTACTAATTAACTAACGGCACCAACTACTGGCCCGACTATCGCTACTATCGCTATGGTTCAACTACTTTTACAGTTACAGCTACTGTACAACTACTGTACAGACTTTTCCAACTACTGGAACCAAAATTGATAAAAGGATTTACAATCTATAGTGATAATGAAGAGGGAGAGATAAAATGAATAGCGCACAGTAGTAGTAGCGTATGTGTGAGCACGCCGCACCACAGTACAAACACCCACACAACTGTCGCATCAAAGAATCCTGAAAGAGGACAGAGAATACCATGGCGCAACGAAAGCTCCAGCAGGAGATGGACCGGGTATTCAAACGCGTGGGCGAAGGGGTCCAGGCGTTTGATGCCATTTATGAAAAAGTGCAAATGTCAACCAATCAGTCCCAGAAGGAGAAGCTGGAACAGGACCTTAAACGGGAGATTAAGAAATTGCAACGACTACGAGATCAGATCAAGACCTGGATGGGGTCCAACGATATCAAGGATAAGAAGGTTCTGACCGAACAGCGCAAGCTAATCGAGTCGGAAATGGAGCGATTCAAGGCCTGCGAAAAGGAAATGAAGACGAAGGCGTACTCCAAGGAGGGGTTGACCAATGCTCGTTTGGACCCCCGGGAACGGGAGAAGATGGAGACTTCGAACTTTATTTCTTCCATGATCGAGGAGTTGGACCGTCAAGTGGAGTCGCTGGAGGCTGAGCAAGAGAATCTCCAGGCCACAATGAAGAAGGGCAAGAAGGATACTGCAAAGGCAGAACGAATCTCTGAGATTGAGCATGCTCTTGAGCGTCATCATTGGCATCAGACTAAGATGGAGACAATTCTGCGCATGGTAGAGAATGGCTCTCTATCTCCGGATGCAGTCAATAACCTACAGGAGGACATTAAATACTACGTGGAGTCAAACCAGGATGCTGATTTTGCTGAGGATGAGGAGTTGTACGAGGAATTGAATCTGGATGACGAGGAGGATCTGTTGGCAGCAGCAGCTGCTGCCGAAGAGGCATCACACCAGGATGGTACTCTGGAGGATTTAGCTACTTCTGGAACTACTCTTCCATCGGCGGCGTCGTCTACAACTAGTAAAGAGACCACCACCCCAGCACCGGAAGCTGGACTTGGTTCTGGTTCATCAGCAGCAGCTGCGGCAACAACACCCACCGCTGCTTCTTCTTCTTCTTCGAATGCCCCTACTTCAATTCCTTCTGCACCTACGATTCACATTGGTACGGTCAAATCCAAGCCAGGAATGACAATTTCATCGTCAACTGCTGCCGCGAAGGTAGCTACTCCCCGGGAGCCAAAACACGCTACTGCTCCTCATGCCCCCCAGACGGCCCAGCCCGCTATTCCTGCTGGTCTATCGCCATTACCACCTCCTCCAAAGACGGTGGTAGGCCTGGAACAGCAGCCAGCAGCGTCGTCACCTAAACCCGCAGCACCCGCACTTACTCCAGCCAAGACAGCAGTGGCCACTGCGCCATGGGCCGAGAAGGTGGCCCCCAAGAAAGAGGAGCCCTCGAATGCGTCTCAATCGTCCACCACTCCTGCCACCGCTACTACTACTACTACGAGCACTACAGCTCCCAGTGGTCCTAGTGCTCCTAGTACATCTAGTAGTAATAGTGGGCTGGAGAAATTTTCATTTACGTTACCCCCAGGTTTACAGGATCTAACCAATTCGTTTGACAGCGCCCGCCGACGGATCCAATCGCCTCCACCAATAACGTCCATTTCAAAGCTGCTGGAATCGTCGTACCTCAATTGCCCCGACTCGAGCATTGCTGACCGGCCACGGTATTACCATCCAGAATCTCCATTCCCTACTCCAGGGTACTACCCGCAGGAGCCATTACAAGGGCTTGATGATCCACTAAAGCTGGCCAAGATGGACGTGGACACGCTGTTTTATGTATTTTATTACCGACAGGGCACATATCAGCAGTATCTGGCGGCACGAGAGCTCAAGAACCGGTCATGGCGATTCCACAAGCGGTTCCTGACGTGGTTCCAGCGACACGAAGAGCCAAAGGTGATCAATAATGAGTTTGAGCAAGGAACATATCGGTACTTTGACTTTGAAGGCCTATGGTTACAGCGACGCAAGTCAAACTTTAAGTTTGAGTATAAATATCTTGAAGATGATATATAGCTAATGAGCATCTATCTTTTTTACTTCCTTCTCCGGGGTTTATATATCTAGCGATATCCTTCTCCGGGGTTTAATATACGACACATCGCAAGGTTTCGGTCCGACATGACTGAAGAACTCTCGGTAGCGTTTGTATGTCTAGGCAACATGTAAGTGAACAGCGCACAGCGCAAGAACTGAGAGATGCTAACAAAGTTGCCGGTCGCCTATGGCGGAAGCAGTGTTTAAACACATGGTGGAACAGAATGGGGTCCAAGATCGATTTGACGTGATTGACTCGTTTGGTACTGGAGCATACCATACTGGAGAAAGCCCTGACCGTCGATCGGCTGGAGAGTGTAAAAAGCACGGAATCAAAGTATCCCATAGAGCTCAGCGGATCGAGGAGGAGCATTTTGACCAGTTTGACTATCTTTTGGCGATGGACGAGTCCAACTATGAGGATCTCATGGACATGAAGCCTGATAACAGTCGGGCACAGGTGGCGCTATTTGGCGATTTTCGACAGAACAAGTCCCTTCCTCGAGTAGTGAGCGATCCATACTACGGAGGAGTCAAAGGATTTGAGACTAACTACAAGCAATTGGTCCATTTCTCTGAATCATTCCTGGACTCTGTACTGAAATAGCAATTGGTCTAACTACGAGATCTAGAAGATGAACAAATAGATATCAACTAAGACTGACTATACGCTAGATTGTAGATGTCAAGACTGACTATAAGCAGAGAGTATAGGTGAGACTGAGTAGACAGATGAAGAGAACCAAATCCTATTACTGATCTAAATCATTATTTTTTGCATTTTAAAAAGGCTTGTTGAGAGGAGACTTGATGTCCTTGCCCTTGTAGTAGTCAGCAGTGGCCTTAGCACGCTTGGCAATTCCCTCAGGAGTGAACTCAAAGTAGTTGTACACATCCTTGTAAGGACCAGAGGCACCAAAGGTGTCAATTCCAAACTGCTCGTGAGAGTACTTCTGCCATCCCACAGTGGCCATGACCTCAACCGACAGCACGGGAACGCCGTCAGGCAGAACAGACAGCTGGTACTCGGGGGTCTGCTTGTCGAAAGTGAACCAGTCGGGCATGGACACAATTCCGGCAGTGACACCCTGGTCCTTGAGGACCTTGACGGCATCAACACAGATACCGACCTCAGATCCGGTGGACACAATGATGACATCAGGCTTGTCAGCCTGGACCAGAGTGTAACCTCCCTTGAGAGCCTTCTCAAGAGTAGATCCCTCAAGCTGGGGCAGGTTCTGACGAGAAAGAGCCAGCACCGATGGGTGAGTCTTGCCGGTCAGGGCAGCGTAGTAAGCAGCGGAGGCCTCGTTTCCGTCAGCAGGACGCCACACCGACAGGTTGGGGATGGCACGGAGGTGAGAGAGGGTCTCGATAGGCTGGTGAGTAGGACCGTCCTCTCCCAGACCAATAGAGTCGTGAGTAGCGACCCAGATGACCTGGTGGTGAGAAAGGGCAGCCAGACGCACAGCTCCGGCAGCGTAGGACACAAAGTTGAGGAAAGTACCTCCGTAAGGGATGATTCCTCCGTAAGCGGAGATACCGTTCATGATGGCACCCATTCCGTGCTCACGGACACCGTATCGGATGTATCGACCAGTGTAGTCTCCAAGCTTGGTGGAAGGAGGCTGGAAGTCGACGGCGTCCTTCCATCGGGTCAGGTTAGATCCGGTCAAATCGGCAGAACCACCGACCAGCTCGGGCAGAACCTCGTGGATCTTGGTGAGAACAATCTCAGACAGCTTTCGGGAAGCCACGGCGTCGTCACCAGGCTTGTAAAGGGGCAGAGACTTCTCCCATCCCTCGGGCAGCTCGCCCTTGAATCGACGGGTGAACTCCTTGGCCAGCTCGGGGTACTCCTTGGAGTACTTTGCGAACAGGTCGTTCCACTGGTTCTCGGCAGCGGCTCCGGCCTCAGCAACCTTCTTGTACAGGTCAGTGACCTCCTGGGGCACCACGAACGACTCCTTGGGGTCGAATCCGAGCTGGGTCTTGAGCTGCTCAATGTCATCAGCCTTAAGGGGAGATCCGTGAACGGTGTGAGTTCCCTGCAGCTTGGATCCGTAACCAATGGTGGTGGTCAGACGAATGCACGAGGGCTTGTCGGTGACCTTCTTAGCCTCCTCAATGGCCTTGGCAATTCCCAGGAGGTCAGTGTCGGCCTGCTCAACGTGGATGACGTGCCATCCGTAAGACTCCAGACGGCCAGTCACGTTCTCGGTGAAGGCAACGTTAATGTCTCCGTCAATGGAGATGTGGTTGTCATCGTAGAAGGTGATGAGCTTTCCAAGCTGGAGGTGACCAGCCAGAGAGGCGGCCTCAGAGGCAACACCCTCCATCATGCATCCATCACCAAAGATACAGTAGGTGTAGTTGTCGATAACGTTGTAGCCAGGCTTGTTGAAGGTAGCAGCCATGTGTGCCTCAGCGATGGCCAGACCGACGGCGTTGGAGATACCCTGTCCCAGAGGACCAGTGGTGACCTCAATTCCGGGGGTGTGGTTCTCGGGGTGACCGGGGGTCTTGGAGTGGAGCTGACGGAACTGCTTGAGGTCCTCAATGGTCAGGTCGTAACCAAGCAGGTGCAGGAGCTCGTACTGCAGCAGACAAGCGTGACCGTTGGACAGGACGAATCGGTCTCGGTCAGCCCACGAGGGGTTCTTTGGGTTGAGCTTGATGAACTGGGAGAACAGCACATGGGCGGCGGGGGCCAGACCCATGGGAGCTCCGGGGTGACCAGACTTGGCCTTGGCAGAGGCATCAGCCTAGGGGGTTAGTACACATGTACACACAAGTTTACAGGGTCTACGCATAGGGCATATCCGGTTATTTTGGACGCGATATTGACTGAACCGGGTCCCGAGAGCCTTCCCGGGTCACTGTGACCCGCGGGGGTCTCGAGCCGGAATTATCGGGGAGACAGCCGTCAGGTCAAGCAAGAGGTGGCACAACAAAAAAAGAAGGCAAAAGCCGGTTGAAACGACAGTGATGGTGGCGTTGTCACCGAAGTTGTTCAATGTGCTGACGAAATACTAGCAACCAAGCTGTGTCCCTGAATGGACAAGTTGCACCAGGTGTACCCGATGCCGATAGCCCCGAGCAATCAGTCGCAAATCAATCAATCACACTAGTTTGATCAATTGCAAGCAGCAACAACAACTTTAGTAATGTTCCAGCAACATTGACACAGTCGACACAATCTTGTTCACAACCATTGCAAAATTGCTTGCAAAATCAGTCGCCCCCAATGCCTATCTATCAACGCAACCGCCATTTTTCAGCACCTCTTGCTCAAACTACTACCCAATATCGTCCTAACCGTCCTAACAGTCCATGTCCCATGTCTCCAAAAGAAATACTTACTGCCAATACTCGGATGGTGTTGATCGCGCGCTGGTCAACTTCAGAAAAAGACATTGTTACCTTGTGTCTAGAAGCAACTGTACAGGAAGACCACGTTCGAGGAGGTCCTTGCCTTTTATATGACCCAACAAACCTTGTGGGGTGCACCTCCCGGGGCGAGTAGGGCGGTAGGTGCCCGAGCAACGATAACCGTCGAAGAATTGGGGATAAAACCGTGTTGAATAGTAGGTTAAGGGAGCCGGAACAAGAATTCGACAGCGGAATGGGCAAATAACGACCGCACAGTCACAGTTGCGCGCTTTTCCCGCTCTTTTGGCGCTTGGATTACTATGTTTTGTCCGTATCTAACGCGGGCCCCAGGCGTTGCTTAGTGTTTATTGGTCATTTTGTTAATTACCCGAATGATTCGGTTGAGAACCCGGATATAGCCGTGCCACACCCTACTTGTCGAGGAATACAGCCGAGAAAGCACATCATCTCACGATGTCGACCGGCCGGGCTAAGTGGGCGCGTGCGCGTGCGCCCTTTTTATCCATAAATGCGATAAAGGCGATAAACCCAAATCGGCCCACGACCATATTGTGGGGATGCACAAACCGTGTTAACTATGTAACTCTACGACGGAGACAGGGACAAAAATTAGATACCCTTGGCCGTGGCCGAATGGTCTCCCCCGCAACGCCCGTGAACGGCATTTGAGGAGCCAATCAAAACCCGTGCCTGGGCGCCGCGGGGGTGCTCAGTGACGTAGACGAAAATTTACGAGCATATATAAAAAGGGTTCGCCCACATTTTTGGCGTTTCCTCGTACGCACAATTGTTGACTAGAATACCATGTATACCATGTTTCTTGGAATACCATGTTGACTTGAATTGTGTTGAATACCAGTTGTGTTGTATACCAGTTGTGGCACCATACCATACTCGCCTCAGTCTACAGTCTTCACAGCTCTACACAGCTTAATGCACTACTAAAAGACCGCTTGACAGCTCAGTATAAGTTATCGATATGCTTATTATTGTACGTTTTGCTTGATACCAAGTGCTACAAGTAAAGCTTGTGGTACTATACCTTGTACAAGTGTTTATACCAAGTACAAATGTTACGACTGGCGTCTGCCTTTGATACCTAAAGACACCATGTGATTTATGTGATTTACGCGTAATTATACCACACACGCTATTTTGCTTGTTATTACTAAACGCACTTCGCGGAACTATTCTACATTGCTAAATGCATTTTACTAGATACCTATACACTCCCTCCTCTATTACTTTATACCTTTATACCTCATCATGCCAATCGGTTACCGCGATATCCTGATACCTGTACGCCTATGTTGAGATACCTATTGAATTCATCAACAATACGACAATGCAACGACTACCGCTCCCGTGTACCGCCCTTAACTGATACCATGTATTGAATTTATTATTAGCGCACTTGACCCTCATACCTCCGGACTTTATACCTAATATTATTCCAGTGATCATACTGTTCTTTTATCTGTACCTAAAACTTCTATAGAACTAGCACTAGTCCAATGCATCTTCAATGTTAATTCAATTCTCATGTTCTAATGGTCTGCTCTAATGGTCTGTTCTAATGCTCTGCTGTAATCTACTGAAAGTTACTAGAGTTGGTCCATAATTCATTATCGTTATAGTTAGTATCATGATTCGTCTACCTTGTACCGGTCATCAAATGGGGACCGCGCTCGCTCGGGTCCTTTGCTGGTGCCAGCCTGGGTTGTCTGACTGGACTGCCCTTGATGCCCTTCTTCATTCTCCTCCGGCAAGCTAAGCTCTCCTTTGGCGTACAGGTAGGCTTCAATAGGCAGGTCTTCAATCACATACTCGGCCGAAGCTCGCTGCGACTCTCGTCCTCCGTTGGTTCTTCGAGAGGAGTTACGAGAAACCCTGCTAGACCGTGATCCTCGAGACTTGAGAGACACTGCCGAGGGCTGGCGGGCGGGCGACCCTTTCTTTGAGTCGTCGTCGTCCACTACAAACGGGATATCAAATTCAGAATAGTTTGAAATCCGTAGCTTATCCTTAAAACTGTCCTTGAGACTAGAAAACACGTTGCGCTTGTTGTTGTTGTTGCTGCTGTTGTTGTCCTTATTGCTAGCACTGGTGTTAGAGCGAGCCAAAGACTCTTTGGAGACCGCTGCCAACCCGGGGGTGCCCCCTGCGGTACTAGTCCTCATGCTGGCATAGCTAGATTGAGCTCGAGGGCCATGGCCAGCTTCGGTAGCAGCATCTTCGGCCTCTCGGTCCTCAGAAATGGTCTCCTTGACCCCTAAAGAAGTTGACGACTTTTCAATGCGAATAGAATGAGCGTTAACCCGCTCTCCAGTGTAGATTGGTCGCGCCTGCGCTGACCCATACTGCACTGGACGGTTGACCGGCAAGACCATTGCATCGGAAATGACTGCAGTAGACCCTCGGTAGTTGATGGAGTCGCGCTCAGAAAGATGAGAGTTGCGGAGAATGTCGTCGGCAGAGAATTCAATGTTCTGGTTGTTCTTGTCGTTTACTACTCCGGTTACTCCTGGAATGTATGCGATGGGAATAATGTTAGATCCTCTGGTTAGAGAGGTGTTGACTGAAGACAGAGTGGTGGTCGACATTCGACCCGCTCCTCCTGGTCCAGGGGTGGCTCCAGGAATGTATCGTGATCCTCGCGACGTCTTCTCAAAGTATCCCTCTTCAGCGTCAAGGTTAGGGGTGATAGAATCGCCCTTTTCCATGGCCTGCTTTTCAGCAATCTTGCGTTTGGCTCGGGCAGAGTATACATAGCGCCATAGCAGGAAACCAATAACTAACGCTACCGCAACAAGACCTCCAATCACACCTCCGGCAATAGGCCCTGCCTTTGAAGAGGAGGATGACCCGGAGCTGTCGTCAGAGCTGGAGGAGTCTGTTTTTTCGCAAATCGCCTGTGCACACGACTCGCAAGTCTGGACACTAAACGTACACTGTTCATCAGCTGCGCACGAACAAGACGGACTGGAGTCGCATTTCACGCACCCTCGTTTGTCAAACGACAACGGGAACAGAGCGTGTAAGTCGGACATGTTCTAACTTGTCCTCGTCGAATCTCTTTGTATTCGTCGTTCCTCGTCACCTATGCCTGATGTCCGTCCTCGTTCTCGTTCTTTGTTGGCTCAAAGGCGGTGATTTATTAGTAGATCCTGATCCCTGGCCTTTCTGCTCGTTTCCAGGCTGTGGTACAAAAAATCACCCCCAAAAAAAAATATTTAGGCACCTTCTCAGATCTGGTACCTTATTTGGCTGTGCAAAGCAGACACAAAGTCAAAGATGAAAGAGAAAAATATAGTCAAAACCGGCACCAATGCACTGGCAGTGGCTCACTTTAAGGAGAGGTACCCGCGTTCTCCGTATTAAAAAGGTCTACTCAATACATAAGAGCAGCGTAACGCCTTTGAGCACCCAAGCTGCAGTCAAAATAGAAATTGACGCACGTTTCTTTTGCCAGCCCCTCGAGCAGCCGTGCAAATTGTTTGATATGCCGCAGGATTGCTCCAAAAAATTCGTTTCAGCTGCATGAGAGTTTCAATCTCAGTTGCCGTGGAAGGACCAGGAGCAGTTGGGTCTGGAGGGGTTAATGCAGTTTTGCAATGGTTGACAGTGCAGCATCAGGGCCTATGGCCGCTACCACTTTTCACGGGCTCTTCACAAGCCTCGTGGCTATTTTCTCCGGCCTATTTTCCTGTTTCGGGACCCTCCTTCATTCACGGCTTTCCCCAGGGAGACACAAAGCGCCGCACACAGCGGGTGAGATTAGGTTTTACTTTTGCAACCTATTTTAGCTCTCCTTTTTTGTCAATACGTACGTATCTCACAGACCTTGAGGTGGCGTAGCTGGGATGTGATTGCCCACTCTACGGCCTGCGACTGCTGTCTGGCTGTGCGTTAGACATTGTTCGCTATTGCACGTTAAGGGGGCTTGCTTCTCCTCCCCCTTGCTACACAGGGACCCCCTTTCTTCGTGCTGCTGATAATATTATTTTTGGCGCATTCCCAACGGTGATTGGCATCTCCGCGCGGACCGCAGCATGTGCGGCGCATGGACCTGTACACTTCTTGACCATTGAGTTTTGATCCATTCATCTACCCGGGCGGTCATGTAAGCCCAGATTTGCTTGTTAATGGTCCAATATACATGTTGTGGCCGAGGCGAATTGACTTGGCAATGGTATCACCCTGTACGCTTGTTCAGAGCTGCGGGGATGGTCTCCGAGACAACTTTTTCGGACTCACAAGATTGATTGATATCAACTAAAGTCTCTACTGCCCCTGAGGTATCTGATAATTAGTCAATATATCAATTTATCCGTTCCTTCTCGGGCTTCAACCAAAAGGGCATGGCGGATCGAATTGCACCGTTTGGCGCAGCCGCGTCCTTATCCATGAATCTTATCTTATCTAAAGATAAGCAATATCAATTGGCAATTTGAAGACATCAACAATACCAATTAGCAATTCGAACAGTTTTTAAGATGCTCTTAGAATACCTGGTGATGATGGCAGTCCCATTGGTGTGTCTGGGGTCTACAACGTCTCCTTATTATGAAGGCAAGATAGATGTGCCCTGCGATACTGCTTCGGCAGTATATGTGCCGTGGACAGGATTTCGGATCCAATTGCAGAGAAGATACGGACAGAGGTTTTCAGAATCAGAATTTAGTCCATATGCAATGAGAATGACATACTGTTGGCAAGGGTCCGAGTATGGGCTCACTTACGCTCTAGATCGTCCTACTCCAAATGAGTCTGGCCAGGTTCCTTGGGTCGACTGGTCATCAGTTTTCTGCATTTCCAACAATACTGTTCAAGACATTGAAGGATGCTATAGAATTGCCCGCAAGCCTGAATATGTCGGCCGTGATTCTGTACTTCGAGTGCCAAATGTCTTTGTAGGTGGACTTTTCAAATGCATTGATCCCGAAGATTGTGACAACAATGACGACGTTATCCCGGTCCTTCCATTGCTCACTGACGAGCCATACATGACTTGGTTCCGTCCTCGAAATACCTCGACACCCATTCAGCGAATTCCTTTGCTTTATACCCCTAGTCAGTACTCGTACTTGTACCCTTTTGATGACTCCCGATGGGCTGACACCATTGATATTAATGAGCAATACGAAGACTTTGAGCTGGATCAATACTCTACAGGCAGGCGAAAATTATTCAAGCAATTAAGGTCTAGACCCATTGGCGGCCGTAATTAAGGATCTCATTAAATCATCTATTATACTCTTGCTACTCGTGGCGACCACTGCTACTACATTTCAAAATAATTCTGTCGACAGTTGACAGCTTCTCGGCGAATCTGTCTCTTAGGGTCATCCAGAACCCGACCAAGTTCGGTGATAATTGTGTTTCGGAAGGGCTCCAGAGTCACTGGAGAAATGCTAGATGGCAGGGTACCCAAGCACTTGAGGGCCGCCAAACGCACTGTCGCACTCCGCGCCCGTGTTGTCTCCAGTAGCTTTGGAACAATGGTGCTTATATGCTGAGCTAGTATCTCTGCTGAATCAAACTGGGTAGCAAAGATGGTATCAATAGCCGCCTCCTGCACTTTGGCGTCAGACAAGCTGATAGACTCTAATAATAATGGCAAGAACTTTGGTAGCTCTGGAACCACAACCTTAGCAGGCAAGAATCGTAATAAGCCACCCAGAGCGGTCAAGAAATTGACCTTAACATCATCTGAAACTTGTTTAAATCCCTCCACAATTGCTGGCAGGCAGTGATGGAATACTCGTTGCCTGTATAGTAACCTCACAATGAGTCCATTTTCCTTGCTGACCACCGCATCTTCTCCTATCAGCAGACCCATAGTCTTGCCGACAGACAAGCCCAACTTTTCGTCTTTTAATAGCCCTAACAGCGAATCGACAATTTGATATCCATTGTTGTCATTCTTCATTAACAACCCTCTGGCAATGGCCGTAGCAGTTTCGATGGAATTAAACGCAGACACCAAAGAGGCTTCCTCAGCCCCTGATGCCAGCTGCTCCTTAGCTCTCTCAACCACAGTCTCACTAGCTTTTAGCCATTTGTTGACCACAACCGACAACATGCTTGTGTAGGCCGCTCGCTCAAACCAATTGTGAGACTGTGCTACTACTGCTGACTCGTTGTTGATGAATTCTGCTGCATCAATTGGCAAGTCAACAGACTTGTCCAACGGTGCTAGAGTAGCTGTGAACAGATGGGCAATCTTAAAGGGCTTGTTTCCATCCAAAGCGACATTCTTGAAACTAACTCCTGCACGAGACAAGTTCGACTCGGTGCCAGAGACGAACAAGCCAAAGAGATTCTGCATGATATCCTTCTGAGTGTCAACACCAAGACGACGAACAATGCAGGCTGACAAAGTGCCAACGGCATCAATTATGGCTTCATGCAGAATTATTTCTTTTCCGTCAGTAGTCGCCTTTACCAGTTCAGTAAATAGGGGTGTGATGAGCAATCGGACGTAGCTACTGAGGTCCTGCTTATCATCATCAAGCTCCCGCACCACAGCCACAAAGGTCGAGATAATGGCTAGTGGATAGCGGAAGGTGTTTTCTTGGTCATTGGCAATGATTGTTTTTAGCTTGTTGAGTAGTCTGATAATCAGAGTTTCGAAAATTGGCTTGGACACCGAAATGGCAGCCAAACATGACAGAATAAAGTCAATGGATCCTTCCTTAGTAGCATGCTCCCCGACAGTTGTCTGGCCGCCCTTTTCAGATTCAGGCAATTTTGACAAAAATGTTGGGAACACTGCCTCTAAAATTGCATCGGTGTTGGTCTTTGACAGTTGGACTAACAGGGACAAGGCCTTTTTCACAACATCGGACGAGTCTTCTTGAATGATGGCGTCGCCGAGGTACGTGATTAACAAGCCCAATCCTTCTTCACCAAGGATGGAATTGTTCCAGATGGATGCTAGACCCTGAATTGCCGTTTGTTTTAATGCAACATCACTGGACGCAGAGCTCATGAGCCCTCGGCTAAACTCTTCAAACAGTCGGTCGCTATACTTTTTCAAGTGTGAAGCCATGCCAGACTCTGTCCATAGAATTAGAATTTGCAAAATTGCCTGCTGCAGAGAAACGCTGGGTGCATCTGATAACTGCTGCAACAGCTTATCAATAACATGGGTGCTAATATCCTCAAATGACTGCTCTGAGCTTTCGGCAATCGCCAATGCCAGCTTGGCGGCTGGAATAGACATCTTGGACTCTGGAGTATCAAGCTTGTCGTTAGTCTCAGATTTTGTATTGGTGATTAAAGTCTTGAGGTTATCACCATCAAGTCTGGCACCAACAGCCCTGAGAATGGATGCCGAAAGCTCTATAGTGCCCATCTCGTCATCCGAACCGTGAAGAACTTCAAACTTGAGTGAATCCCACAGTAGCTCCCAGTTGTCCACCACAGCCTGGTCATCATACGACTTTACACACGCCAAAATTGTCTCCAGAGTATCCTTCTTGACACTCTCAGAACTAGAGTTTAGCTTCTCCACCAGTCGTGGAAACGCCTCTTCTGCAAACACGCCATTGGCAGACAAAGATCTTCTCAATGCCTGCTTGAGGTCAGCGGCAGTGATTCCGTAGGGATCATTCTTTGGAGGCTCAAAGGTGATAGGGAAATAGCAAAAAGTCACATCAAACAAGTCCTCAATCAGTTTCTGGTTCTTGCTAATGTCAAACTCGTGCAAAATTTTGTTAGAAATGTTGAATGAAATGAGAAGATTGCGGGGATCCTTTTCCCCGGTCGTCAAATGCACAAACGTATCTATAAACTTTGTTCCCTTGGTCTTGAGAAAAGCACCAAACTTGGTCAGTATCAGCTCCAAAAGCTGGAAAACCGCATATCGAGTGGATTGGTTATGCTTTCTCATATTGATCTTGACCGCGCTGTCCAAAATTGTATCAACTGACGTCTTACTGAATGCTTCCATGTTTATCACCGACATCAATCCCGCAACTACATGAGCCAGACTGACCTCGTCATCGATTCGGTCACACAGAAACTCGCAAGTAACCGAAACCTGTGCCTTGGTCAGCTTGGAAGGCGACACTCTCTTGAGCGTCTCCGCCAAACACTCTGTGCCCCGGGATCGCACCGAATCATTCTCCTGGGTAAGGTATTCGCCCAAAATGCCTACCAAATCTAATAACGACGTCTTATCGGCCTCAATTGCCTGGGCAATCTGACCAGCTATCTTATCCCTCTGCTCTCCATCCTCATCTCCCGACACCACAAATGTCTTGACCTGCGATCTGTCCATCTCTCAGTATCTGTAGTAATAGTGTCAAGAGGCCCTAAATGCCGTCGTCGGACGAAATCACTGAATTTACAGTTTACCATGGTGGGCGACCACCCAACGAAAACTGGCATCATCGGTAGAGAACGGACAGAGGCAAACGGAAGGCAGCACTGTCTAAAAGGCCAGTGAAAAGACTGCCCAAAAGTGCTTTGTTTTGTATAGCAATAGAGAGATGGCGTCCACGGTCGCAAGGGTCTATGCAGACGTCAACAGTAAGATGCCCCGGTCTTACTGGGACTATGGTAAGTGACAGCTCGGAGTAAGGGGAGAAAGGGTCTGGGAGTAGGAAAGGAAAAAAAGACAAAGAGTGAAAGTTTATGCGAGCCCATGCTAACTAGAAAATGTTACGTTTAACTGGGGAAGACAAGAGGATTATGAAATTATAGAAAAAATTGGAAGAGGAAAGTATTCTGAGGTGTTTCTGGGCATTCATCTCAATACTTCGACGGATGTGGTGATCAAGGTGCTCAAGCCAGTCAAGCGCAAGAAGATTAAGCGAGAGATTCAAATTCTGCACAATCTGGCTGGGGGTCCTAATGTGATTCATTTGCTCAATGTGGTTCGTGATCCGATATCAAAGACCCCAGCACTAATTTTCGAGCATATTGATAACGTAGACTTTCGGTCCTTGTATCCAACGTTTGACGACCATGATATTCGCTATTACATGTACGAACTTTTGCGGGCGCTGGACTTTTGCCATTCCAAGGGCATTATGCATCGAGACGTCAAGCCCCATAACGTCATGATTGACCACCCTACGCGCCAGCTTCGTTTGATTGATTGGGGATTGGCGGAGTTTTATCACCCTGGCACCGAATACAACGTACGAGTGGCCTCTCGATACTTTAAGGGTCCTGAGCTATTAGTAGACTACCAGCTGTATGACTACTCGCTAGATTTGTGGTCATTCGGAGCAATGCTTGCGTCCATGGTGTTCAAGAAGGAGCCTTTCTTTTACGGCACCTCCAATACTGACCAGCTGGTCAAGATTGCTCGAGTGCTGGGCACCGATGAGCTCTACAAATATCTAGACAAGTATGGCCTGGAACTGGGTCCTGAATACGAGGACATGGGTACTTACCCAGCAAAGCCATGGGAAAAGTTTGTCAATGCCAATAACCAGAGCCTAGTGTCTCCAGAGCTGTTTGATTTCCTCAGTAACATTCTACGATATGACCACCAAGAGAGGTTAACTGCTGCTGAAGCTATGAAGCATGCCTACTTTGATCCCATTCGGGATGCAGACGAAGAAATGAAATCATAGGCGACATAACCTAGTCAATTATGTATGCTAATCAAAAAAATTTCACCACCACCAACTGAGATGTTTGAACAAAAATAAATTGGTATAGGCAAAAAGCTCACCATCACGAACTGAGAGGTCTGAACAAGATCAATTGGTATAATTGGTCTAGTCAAACGTAGGAGATGTCATGTTGAGCCGCAAAAAGCCTCACAAAGCCGCTCCCGCCGCGACTAGTAATTAAAACGCGTGAACGCGAGCTTCGGCACGCGACATACAATGGAGACTGCTCGGCCCAAGAATGGGCTGGATAGCTTTCTGGAAAAGTACGACAAGTCCAATCCAGAGGTAGAACCTGCATCTTCTCTTGAGCTTCAGTCGAGTTTGTTTGATGCCGATAATGCGTCGAGATTTGGCAGTTCCAGCCTATTTGACAATGATGAACCGGAAGAACCGCACAAACCAGTAAATGTGGAGGTCAATTCACTAGATATGGGAGAAAGCGACCTTTTTGGAGGCATTCAGGATGACAGTAATAATGCTGTACCCGAAAAGGTGCCGGAAATTGTCCCTGAAGCCCTCGAGATGCCTGTGGATGGACTGCGATGCACACTTGGAAACGGTAAAAAGCTAGTACTAAAGGAAAGAAAATCAAAGTCTACTACAGCGGACAATTTTACTGGCGACCGACACTACGGAGTGCCAATCTACAGACTATTGGATAAAGTCAAGGAGAAAAAGTTGGAGGCCGAAAACGGAGCTTCTACAGGACCCACGATCATTAAACCAAGCGCGCAGCCGAAATTACTCTGCGAGAAATGGCGGCCGAAGAAATGGACCGATTTGGTTGGCTCAGAAAAGGTCCATCGATACATGCTCAAGTGGCTTGTAGCCTGGAATGCTGTTGTTTTTGGCTCTGCTCCTGACGAAAGCTTGTCTCTTCCAAGAGATTCGCTGGGCAGACCAGTTAAGAAAATACTGCTCATTCATGGAGCCCCTGGAGTAGGTAAGACGACCTTAGCGCACGTAATGGCTAGACAAGCTGGGTATGATGTGATGGAAATCAATGCCAGTGACGAACGATCGGGACCCCAAGTTCGAGCCAAGCTTGAAAACTCTTTGCAAAACGAACGTGTCACCAGTACTGGAAAACCCGTGTGCATTGTTGCTGATGAGGTAGAGGGAGCCGCTGAAAACGGGTTCATTCGTACTCTCATCAGTCTCATTAAGGAAGACGAAAGAGCATTGTCCATGCAGGGACACAAACACAAAAAGACAAATACAAAGAAGAAGATACCAAAGTTGATGCGCAGACCAATTGTGGCCATCTGCAACGATGTGTACGCTCCAAGTCTGCGAGAGTTGCGACAGTACGCCGAGGTGGTAAACTATACTGGAGTGAACACTCGCACAGTTGTCACCCGACTACGAGAAATCTGTCGGGAGGAAGGAATTCTGCTTAATACTGACGTGCTGGAGAGTGTAGCAGAGGCCACTCAGGGAGACCTCCGAGCTAGTTTAAACACAATCCAGTTTGGCTTAACTGCCACCGGGACCAAAAATGGTGGCTTCGCACTGAAGGATATGAGCCGAAGTTGGTCTGCAGTAGTGAACCGTATCTTCCGGCGCGCAGGAAACTTTTCCAAGAGTGAGGACTCACTAAGTGTCTTGCAATCCATTGACTCGCACGGAGACTACGATAAACTCATGGCAGGGTGCTTTGCCCTATACCCCAAGATCGACTATCACGACGACATGGTCAAGAAGCCAGGTCTTCTGGGAGAATGGTCGCACTTTTACGAAAGCATTAACAGACATATTTATCGTCACCAGCATGGCCAGCTTGTTGAGTACCTGTCTCAGCCAGTACTGGCGTTTCACTCAATGTTCAGCTCTGCGAGACATATTCACGATGAGCGGGTTCCCACAGATTATGAGATCACTCAAAAGTGGAAGGCAAACTTGAGCATGAGCCAGGAATTCCTTGCCAGTGTCCATTCTCATATTCGCCAGTCTTTTGGAGTACAATCGTGTGTCATGGAACTGGCTCCTTATGCCCTACACATTCTGAGTCCGTCATCTAGTATAGAAATGTTACCTCCTTCTCAGAGGCGGGTCCGCTATGCTACAATCTCAAAGACCATGGCGGACCTTCACTTGTCGCTCACTTATGACAAGCTGTCCGCTGGCTCGTCGGTGCTGTTGGTGGAACCTCCAATCGAGCAATTTGCTGTCATCAGACCAGACGAGAAGCAGCGATTCGGGGTGGGCAAGTATGTCACTCGCCAGGGAATCCGTGAATTCATGATCCAAGACCGCTACTTGGCTAAGCGTGCTGGTGAACCTCTGGAGAAGGAGGCAAAGAAAGCAAAACCGCAAGCGGCCAAGCCTGCTAAGAGGCAGGAAACAGACTTTTTTGGTCGAACAATTGAGGTCAAAACCTCGTCTGAGCCTACCGCTTCAGCGTCTCAAGACCATGGCACCCGGATCTGGGTCCAGTACGTGGAGGGATTTTCCAATGCTGTTCGTAAAAACATTACTTGGGCCGACCTTTTCTAGCATCTAACACTAATTAATTCATTCTTCACTACCATTCATGAGTTAAAAGTTATAGTCTTGTCGGCGTTATAGTGACGAAATTATTAGTTATTCCGTCTCGGTGCAGATGTCAAATGTACGGCTCTCCATCACCTTAGCATCCTCACATTGCATTACTACTGTGTTAAACGTGTTGAATAGTGATTCTGGCCACTATTGGAGAATTACTGTTCGTTGGTAACTAATTTGGATTGCCAGTATCAACTTAAACAACTGGCCTTTTTGCCTTTGGTTTTTGAGGCTTCAATCTGCATTCTAAGCGACGGCAAACACAAGCGAGATCCCCATTTATCCGAGGCTTTCATCAGGTAGGTGCAAGTGTTTCGTCTTCGTAAAGGGAATTTGGACTAACCTAGACCCGTCAATACACCCGTCAATAGGACCGTGGATAGACCAGTTCGGTACAAGAATCCAGTGCGTGGTTGTATGTCATGGACACTGACTACAGTTTCCCCCTAAGAAGGGGAGACAACCCCTCCAGCACAGAGAACACACCCGCAGGAACGCCTCTCGAGCAGCCCGTAGTCCATGACCGAAACCTTTCGTTACCCAGCAACTCTACGAACCATCGAGAACTTGCCACCAGGCCAACTCGGGCCGCTACTTACTCAAAGGTAAAGCACTATGGCCCTGGCCCTAGTAATGACGGCAGACCCGCAGTATCCCCTGGCCAGGAAAGTGACCATGGCGCCCATAGGCCTGAAGCTGCACAGAGAAGCGTCAGCAGCCCTGTATCTACGAGCTTTCCCCAGAACAGCACCAATGAGAGTAGTAATACCGGCGGTGGTGGCAGTGGTGCTGCTGGCAATAGTAGTAGTATTAGCAAGCAAAAGCAGACCGAGCCAAAGACCCCGTCCGAGTACGCGTTGCATATTCTATTCACTCAATTTGTGAGGTATTCAGAAAAGAAGCTGTCCACCTCACTGCAGAACGCTTCTGATCCAGAGCCTCAGATTGCAGAATTCCTAGGTGAGGGTCAGGATCCAGCTTTTGATAAGATCATCTCTTGTCTGGGGTACGTGGCTCGCAGAAAGCCAAAGCCTGTAATTGACTCTGTCATGTTTTGGAGAAAATCGAAATCTGAAGCGGCCGCGGTGGCGGTTCAGAACAGCTCTAGTCATTATCGTTCTGATTCTCGAAATGAGGCTTCTGCTCTGGATCCTAAGGACACTGCCATCATTTCGGAACGAAAGTCTCTGGTCAGTATCTTCATTCTATGCAGAGTGCTAATGGAGGTTGTTCGTCAGACTCCTCCTGACGTTCTGGGAGTAGACTTGAGCGAAAAGCTGGAAGAAATTGTATTCAAGCAGCTCCGGACCACAGAGCCTTACCTTCTGTCCCAGAGTCCTATTCGTCGCGCAAACTGGGATCTGTTTGCGGAGCTGCTTGGTGAAATGTCAAACACTCGATTCTTGAGCGTAGGAGATCGGTTTATTGCCGAAATTGAAAAAGTCCCTGCTGTAGTGCCCAAGGATAAGGAAATTGGCATTCAGATGGTACTTAGTGGCATGCGACATCTTCGAATTCGCCTTTACCCTATGGATGCCTTGGAAGAGTCGTCGGACTTCTTAGAATCTTTGGCAAAGTTCTTTTCCAAGATGCAAAATTCTCGGATCAAACTTACCTGTGCAGACTCAATTTGTCAAATCCTCGCCCCTATCGCTGGAGTTGCCACTGCTGAGCTCAACTATCCTGGATGGGTGTCTGCCATCAACTCGCTAGTTTCAAAGGCTATGGAAATGTTTCAGAAGCCAAAGTACTGGGAGAACGCGTTTAGACTTGCCACTATTGTCGTTAGCGTTGCTCCCCAGGATACTTTTACCAAGCATTGGCTCCCCTTGGTAGAAAATAACCTGAACAAACTCAAGGAGCGCGGAAGTAGGCAAGTTTTCTTCACCGGTATTACTCGACTCATCTGGGTATTTATGTATCGTTGCACGGACTCCCTCAACAATACCACAAAGAAGCTCGACCTCATTGTCAAGGCTGCTATGAATACTAACCTCAAAAAGACTTGGAATCAGTCGGACTCTACTGTCGTTGGGCCGTGTGTCTATATGATCCGAACTATTGCCTTTGCGTACCGCCAGTATGTTGTGGAGAATATTCTGCTCCAGTTGCTTCAAAATAGCACTGGATCTTCTTCTCCATCTGTGGAAGCTAGCTACTTTGATCAGATTATCCCCGAAAGGGCTATCATATCTGTGCGAGCGTTTGTTCTTATGCTCGCTGATTTGGAAAGCGGGGAGCGCCCTGAATTCCCTACAGATTCTATTCTTCGCGACTTTCTTCGCGATTGTAAACTGCAGACGCTTCCAAAAGTACCCGTTCTCTCTGGCCCGCTGCTGGAGTTTTACGAGAATTATTCTGCTGCTCTTGGAAAGATCCTTCTCATTTTTGATAATCATCTTGGTGTCCAATCTACTGTAGCTGAGGAGCGACTGACTCAAGGAAAGACCCCCATGGGAGTTAGTTTCCACTTCGGTGGTGAGAGTGCGTCACAAAACATTAGGCGGGCTCATTTTGATCTCTTCTGCGCTGTCATTGAGACGTTGCCTTGGTGCAGCCACGGAGACGTTTCATTCAGTAAGGTTATCGAGACAATTTGCCGCAACGCAATCCATAGCTCTCCGCGAATCTCACAATCTGCAGCAATATCCCTCAAGAACTTTGCTAAAGTTGGTAACACCAGGTCGGTAATCAACATCGTTTCAAAGTTGCTTTTCTCCTTCGATGAAAAATTGTTCACAGTTATTGGTGACAACGCTCCTGTTTCTATTTCCGACTTTGAAAAGCTGTTGAGGCTTTACGTTGAGATTCTGGAGATTTGGATTGAAAAGATCCGCTCAGCATCTGAGGAGAGTCAAGATGTCGAGTCCGAAGGAAAAAGAGCTGATGAAGCTGTCATGAACAGTTGGTGGCCTTCAATTGAAGAAGTCGAAGGTAATGGTCTATACTTTTTGTGTTCTCAAGATCGTGGAATTAGGCACCTGGCTATTAAAATTTTGCGGTTGACTGCTCAATTTGACGTGGTGGTCCGAGATCATGAAATGAATGCCGAAAAGAACCATTCAAGAAAAGCTTCAAAGAGTTCAATGATGGCACCTTTGAGGCTTATTTCGTATCTGGAGAATGCCAATATTAGTGAACTATGTGATAATGGCAGACCAGAGGTAACTCTAAGTGTTCCCGAGCGCACCCGTCTTGCAAAGCTATCTACAAAGAAAGAGCCATTGATCCGCATTGCCGAATCTGATTATGGTGTTGACTCTGCCTTATGGCTCAAGGCTTTCCCTCAGTTTATTCGTGAGTGCTTTGTCAATTATCCCATTCCTATCGCTATTGCCCGCAATGTTGTTTGCGTTAGGCTGGTGACCATGCACGATGCTATTTTGGAATACATTAGAATGGAGAGTAGTCCAATGAGTTCTCACAATGTGAACCGACCCCATGGATTCCTCGCAAAGCATTCAATGAGGACACATCCAGAAATTGTCATTGAGGAATGGAGAAGTTACTTGATCGTGGCTTGCTTGACTATGACGCTGACGGACGAGCAAAAAATTTATGTCCCTGACAATCAGCAAAAGCACGGAAGGAAAAAGTCGATGCAGAAGATTACCGTTCATCACCAGCGCATTACGTCGGTGCGCTCTGTGTTCCGACTAGTAATCCCCTTGTTGGCAGTAGATCATCCAATGACCAGAGATGCCATCATCACCGGATTGAGCTGCGTCAATGTCAATATTTACCGTGCCCTCGTTGAATGCATGAAGCCAACAATTGATAATTGGCGACAAGAGCTTCAGAAGAACAGCAACATCCGAGGATTCAACCGGTTGGCTAGAAGAGATACAATTGGAGGATCTAGTCCTGACCGAGAAATTACCGAGATTGCCCACGTTTTTAAGGTTACCTCTCACCACTTGTCTGATGAAATTGTTTACAATGACGAGTGGGTTGTAGCCGAGCTTGTTGGCTTCTTGAAGGATCTACGATCCTTTTTGATTTTGAGTGAAGTACAGACATCATGGGAGTATCAAAGATTAAGAAGATATTTCTGCGGTGTCGTTGAGGCCCTTTATAATGGAGTGACAAAGAGCACTGTTACTGGTAAATACTTTGACTTTCAGACCAGATTGCAGTTCTTCTCTCTCATTGAGGAATGGTCACCCTGTGGGCCAAAGTACACTCTTGCACGAGACCGTGAGGCCATAATGAAACAGACCGCGCTGGCAGCCACTAAAGATGCTCGTGAAAAGAATCTAGTTTTGGCTTCTATTGAGCTGGAGAGGAGAAAGTCCGAAAGTGGAATTTTGGAAGCTATGGCAACACTCTTGAATGGCCCATTGAAGGTCACCAGCATGGAACTTGACGTTCAAAAGACCAGCTCGTTCAGAATCGACGGTATAATGGCGTGGATCAACTCGGTTTTAAGTGACAATCGAGAAGAAATGCAGCTAATTGGCCGCCGAGCGTTAAAGGATGTGCTCGTATCAAACCGCGAGCTTCCAGAGATCTTCGAAGAAGCAGTTGGTAACTGCTACCAGATGTATTCTGATCCTCATACTGCTCGCAGCTATTTTGCAACTATTGCCGAAGTGCTAACTGAAGATGAGACTTATCCATGTGATGTCCAACAACCGTTAGCCTTAGGGTTGTACAAGACTGGTGACGAAGATTTTGCGACCAGATCGTTGGCTGCAAAGTTGCTAGAGAGTACAGAACGTCGGTTTTATGGCTCTTCGTGTCTTAACGAGTTTAAGCCCAGTATCACCAGTAAGACGCCGGTTATTTACAAGCGCGCACTATTCAATCTATCTAGCAGATTTGCTGTGGACCATTCTAATCACGCATTCTTGATCTTTTCTGAACTGACAAAGTTCTTTCACAGAGTGAGTGACATGTCCAGACGTGATATCCTTGCAGTTTTGCTGCCATGGGTGCAATCGGTAGAGTTGAAGGTCGAAGCAAATGATGAACCAAGCCCCTCATCGGTAATGGTAATTAGCAATTTGCTGGAGATTATGGTTGCTTTCAGCGACCGTATTCAAAACGAAGTAGAGGCCTTGTGGGTAGCACTTGCCAACGGTCGATACCCTGGTAACGCTAAGGTTGTTTTCGATTTTATCATGCACTACAGTTTGTCGAGAAGGGACCCAGGGTTTGTTGAGCACTCGCAGAACGTGTTCCTATGTCTTGGTGGTTCTCAGCCGGTGGCTTATACATTGATCGATGCGCTTCTGTCTGATATGAATCCAAAGTCAATGATCCCTAAGCGACCAGATCCGCTCGATTTGAGCATTGCGTCGTCAATGTACCCTTACGTGGCCACTATTTCAGAGTTCTTACCTCGATCCAAGGAAGCTGTCTTTTCAAGGGGACAATTGGCGATGATATTTCTCGTAGATCTTATTTTGGCTGTTCAGTACGACAGAGTTAAGGTTGCTCTGCCGCTTATTCTTCACGTTGCTTTTGTACTCCTCGATCATTACCTTCCAGTTGTTCAGGAGCAGGCTAAAGAGCTTCTGGTTGTGGTTGTCCATGGTTATGGTGACATTGAAAAGCGCACAAAGTTCTGTGATAAAATGCGTGAAGAAAGTGCCACTGAGAAGCTGTGGGCTTATGACGATCTGAACAGTGGAAAGGATGGCGCAAGAACACCTGCTGTCATGGGCCAGATCATTTCTGATACTCTAGCTGCATTTGCGGATAGCGTACCAAATCTTCGAGAACTGTGGGCAAGAACAGCATTGTCATGGGCCACTACTTGCCCGGTACGTCATATTGCTTGTCGGTCTTTCCAGATATTCCGCTGCTTGCTATCCTTCATTGATCAGGGTATGCTCTCAGATATGCTCGCCAGACTGTCAAACACCATTGCTGACCCTCACCAAGATATCCAGGGCTTTGCTATGCAGATTCTGATGACTCTCAACGCGATCACTGCAGAATTGTCTTCAGAAGAGCTTATCAACTATCCCCAGATATTTTGGGCAACTGTCGCCTGTCTTAGCACAGTGCATGAGCAGGAGTATATTGAGGCGCTGTCAATTTTGGATAAGTTTGTTTCTAAAATTGACTTAGACTCCCCTGACACGGTTAACTGCTTGATCTCTACATTCCCTCCAAAATGGGAAGGCAAATTTGGCGGTCTCCAGAAACTGGTCATGACTGGGTTGCGTTCTGCAAATTCGTGGGAGCCTGCGATGCGCGTACTCACGAAATTGGACCAACTACAGAATAGTGATGTTGTGTGTGGACCTAACCGTCTCGCATTGGCTACCGCTGCATCTCTTCCATCATTCCTCCATTCGCTAGATTCTACCACTATTAGCCCTGAAATTGCGGCCTCAGCTGACAGACTACGGCAAATTTGTGATGAGGAGGACCGCCCCGGACTATCAAGAATTTTGACGTCGCTGGTAAAAGGACGATTCAGAAACAAAAAGGACTTTTTGTATCAAGCATCTCAGGCTATCCAGTCAAATTTCTTCCCAGACTCTGAAGTGGATGTGTTGTGCTTCTTCCTTGGAATTTTGTCTAATCGAATGAAGTGGGTGAAGGTTGAGTCCATGGAGATTCTAAAATTGATCTTCCCTGCTGTTGACATGCAGAGGGAGGACCTTGCTGGTGTTGGTGCAGATATCATCTCGCCTCTGTTGCGTTTGCTTCAAACCGAGTTTTCAGAACAGGCGCTTTCAGTTCTAGACGAGGCAGCCAGCATCCCACCTTCGGCCATGGACAAACACGTTCTTCGTATGAGTTTGGGTAACCGTACTCTTCGCAAAGAGTATGAGCGACTAGCAACAATGTTTGGTATTCCTGATGAGAGCGGATGGTCCGTGCCAATGCCAGCGGTGACATCGAACCGAACTAGAAATAATGTTCACGCGGTCTTCTACACCTGTGTGGTGAATAATGACGACCTCGACGAGCCTGCGGAGGCTGATGAATTCCAGTTCCACAAGGAAGAATACGGAGCTCGCAGCGTCAACGAATCTTACGATAATGTGTCGTATTTAGGTGAGGAGGGCACAATGAGCCATATGTGGACTGCGCTCGATCACTTGGACTCTTTCTTCGCCAAAAATTCAGACAAACGTTACTTGCCTCCAAACTCTCACAATTACAGTGTATCTGTGACAGACACTGAAATCAGCAATGACAATACTATTGACCCTGTCGATTCGGCTCCTCAGGTGTACGATAAAAAGGTGTCGGTCATTTTGAACAGATCTCTGGCTCGAACTCCTTCTAGCGCGTCATTCAAAACATCTCTGGCGGATTCGTTTGGAAACCCTTCTGCGAGAAGCCCTGGTGGCCTCTTGTATGGCAAAATCCCATTCGGTAGAGACGTGGAAACTCCTAACAAGCGACGAGAAATTGTGGACTTTGGTACTCAGGTCGATAGCGACTCTAGTGATTCTTCGGATGAGGGTGACAATAGCAAGGATGATACCATTAGTCGAAGTGACAGTGGGCTGTTCTCCAATCCATCTTCCAACTCTGTAGATACAGTGCACTCTCCGGAAACCCCCACCACTCAGGCTCAGGCCGCTCCCCGTGGACATCAATCCAGCCTGCACCATTTCTATCGATCCGCGTCTCCTCTGCGTAGGGATTCTCAACAGGACAGTTCGTTCCGTCTAGAGAGTTTGTTGCGAGGAGCATCTAGCATTGGAAAAAAGAAGAAGGGCTCAGAAGCAAAAGACAAGAAGGAAAAGAAGGACAAAAAGGATAAGAAGGATAAGAAAGACAAGAAAGATAAGGACAGAAGGTATAGTGACCTTTCAGGAGGAGCCAATACTCCGTCCAGTGAGGATCGAAGCGTTCTCCCGTCATCTTCATCATCCTCATTAAGCCATTATGCTGCGTCCAAATCCAGAGAGAACGTTAACAATGCCTTCCATTTCCCGCCCTAAGCTTTTTGTATCCCTATTTATTATGAATCCATGAAATTAGCATTATGATATATCCCTATAGTATACCTCAATTAGTCGTCATCTTCAGAAATATAAGCACTGGGCTCTTCTTCTTCAGATTCGTCGTATGCTCCATCGTCGGAGTCATCGTCGTCAAAGCTTTCAATAGCATAATTGGCCTTCTTTGTTGTTGTGCGACGAGGTGCTCTAGCAGGCTTAACTTCTTCCATTTCAACATCCTCATCATCGTCGATTGGCTCAATCTTCTTCTTCGGGGCAGCCTTCTTTGCAGGGGCCTTGGCCTTCGTGGTTGCAGGAGCCTTGGTTGTCTTTGCAGGCTTTGCAGAGGGCTTCTTCTCTTCTGGTAAAGGAGTGGAAGAAGAGGTGCCAGAAAGCGAGAAGATTTCCTCGTCTCCGCTTAGATCGAGATCAGCAAAGATGGACTTTTTCTTCTCAGTCTTGTTGTTAGTAGCAGCTTTAGCTTTAGCTGCTGGGCTGATGAGATCGTTAAAAAGGTCATCAGGCTTTCCGCCGCCAAAGATATCCTTGGTCTTCTTGGTGTTAGGAGGAGATCCAAACACGTTTCGCACAGCACCGTTACCAAAGACTGGTTCCTGTTTAACCTCTGCCTTGGTAGCAGGTTCCTTCTTGATATCTTTGTCGCCAGCTGCCTTTGCAGTCTTGCGCTTTGCGCCGGGTACAAAGTCATCATCGTCATCTTCATCCTTCTTCTTACGCTTTGGAGCCCGCTTCTTGGCCCTTGTAGGCTTTCCGGAGATGAGAGAGTTGCGCTTGTCCTCGTCTTCCTCCATGAATGCCTGCCAGGACGCCAGGAAGTCGTCCAGATCACTGGACCACAGGTCCTTGGCCGACTTGCGCAACAACTCGGTGAGCTCCTCCTCCTTATTGTCTCTCTCCTTAAGAAGCTTCTCATATCGCTCCCTGGTCAGCGACCAAATGGCCATTCCTAACAGATAGTCATAGTTGGCAGCTTCGGGCTTGTTAACTGCATCGTCCTCCTTAACTTCGGCCAGCTCAGGGTCTTGTTCGGCCAAAATCTCCAGCTCTGTAGCAGTCTTTTCCTCTTCGCTTGTAGCATACACGGGAATTCCATCCTTGCCAAATTTGGGAAAGTTGAGCTCTGCCAATTGGTCAACCAGGTCAGCTCGCTTACGGTTAGAAACCACCAGCTTCTTATCAATGATCATCTTAATAAACCTGGCCTGCTGACTGAGCTTCTCAAGCTGGTTCCTCAGAGCATTGCACATGTAGTCCTTACGTCTCTGGTAGTATTCGAGACGGACGTAGTAAAAGTCGGACAAGATCTGCTGCACGTTATCGTACTTCTTAATTCGGCCGTTAGGGTCGAACGCGACCATATTTCCAAGACTGAGAGGAGCCTGAAGCTTGAATCGCTTCATGAACCCTTCCTGTCTGGCAGCTTCCATCTGAGACCGGGTCATTGTGACTACAAAGCGGATGCCAGCGCCATGCTCTTCAATCATGTCGTCAATCCATCCACTGGTATCCTTCTTGTCCTTGACAATTGCTTCAAGCAGATACTCCTTCATGGTCTGAGTCCACATACGGGCAGGAAGTTCGGTGATAACCACAGTCTTATCATCCTCCTCCTCTAGGGTACCAGATACAATGAACTTTTCAGTGCCGCCACCTACTGGTTCAATGGTTCCAGTCCATCCTCTGAACCATGGGTACATGGGCTCGGGCTCTTCACCGGCCATCATCTTTTTGATATTTGCGACAATATCAGTAGGGTTAAATGGAGGAATGTTTGTGGACCATCCGGTTCCAATACCTTCAGCTCCGTTAACCAGAATGGTAGGAATCACTGGGAGATACCACTCTGGCTCGACAGTGCTTTCATCGTCGTCAAGATACCTGTATAGAGGGTCGTCGTTCTTGTTAAAGAGCTTTCGGGTGATAGGGTTCAACTCAGTGTAAATATATCGCGGAGCAGCAGCATCCTTACCACCCACAGCACGGGTACCAAATGATCCTCTGGGCATCAGATAATAGATATTGTTGGAACCAACAAAATCCTGGGCAAGACCAACAATGGTCTGGTACATGGATTGGTCACCGTGATGGTAGCCAGTCTTTTCAGAGATATAACCTCCCAATTCAGACACTTTGACGTTGGTGATAAGGTTTCTCTTGAAACATCCATACAACACCTTACGCTGACCAGGCTTGAGACCATCAAGAACAGAAGGAATGGAACGAATGTTATCAGCCATGGAGAAAAGGATGAGCTCCTTGTTGATAAAGTCGCTAATGGGAATGAGGGACAAGTCTGGATCCAAATGAGTACCAGGCTTGAAAGCTCGGAGCCAGTCCTTTCGGGCATCAGCATTCTTCTTACCAAACGCCAGCTCAATAAGGCCCTTATCGCCAGTCTCAAGGTTCCTGAACGTCTTGATATGCTTGTCAAGCTGGGAAAAGTACTCTCGTCCTTCGGTATTTGGTTCTGAAGTACCCAAACCCTTGTAGTACTTTTGCTTCCACACGCAGGTCTTACCTTCAGTGTCACGCCAATGTTCGTACTGGGGCATTGTGTAGAAAGGGATCACCCGCTCGACCTTTTTACCACGCATAATGCTGACCTTGACGATTGGAGTGATAAATTCGACCAGGAAATCGGGAATGTCCAGCAGTCCTGGGAACGATGACTCGAGGAAGTTGATAATCAGACCCTTGATATGACTTCCATCGTGATCCTGATCGGTCATGATCATAATCTTACCATATCGGAGATTGTCAATCGAAGTGTAGTGCTTCTTATGTTGCAATCCCATAATCTGCTTGATGGCCTGGATTTCGGCGTTCTTCATGATTTGGTCATGAGAGGCCTCTCGTACGTTAAGCAGCTTTCCTCGTAGGGGGAATACTCCGTAATAATCACGACCAACGACTGCCAGACCAGCCACAGCAAGAGCCTTGGCTGAGTCTCCCTCAGTTAAAATGAGGGTACACTTGTGACCTTCTCGAGTTCCGGCTTTGTTTGCGTCTTCAAGCTTTGCGTATCCAGTGATACGTTTCTTCTTACCACCATCCGATCTACCGAGCTCCTTGTCAGCATTGCGCATGGCGATTGCCTGGACACTTTCTACAATGGAAGTACGCTGGACTTTCTTTAAAAACTCTTCAGACAGGGTAGCCTTTGAACCAAACGAAGAGGACTTTGTGGTAAGCTGCTCCTTGGTCTGAGAAGTAAAGGCAGGATTTTCAATCAAACAATTGATAAACACAAACATGTTGTTACGGATCTGGACAGGTCGAATGGGAGCAGACTTGTTCTTCTTCTTGAGGACTTCCATGATCTTTGTCACCAGCTGATCGGCAATGTAGTTAACGTGGGTTCCTCCTGACGTGGTGGCAATGGAGTTGACAAACGACACCTGGTTGAAGCTGTTACCATCCGATACTGCAAAAGCAATCTCCCATCGATCGTTCACACGCTCGTGGACAATTGTAGGTTTTGGCTGAGGGGTGCCATTTTCAGTGTCAGGGGTAGACCCGGAGCTTTGTTCTTGAAGAGCTCTGACAAAGAGCTCGACGTACTGTTTAAACGACTTGATCTTGAGTCGCTGGCCATTGAGGGTGACTTTGATTCCGGACAGAGTACCGGCCACATCATAAACACGACGCATCATGACTCCGAGAATATCATTGTCAAGCTTTTCCATCTTGAACTTTTCGAGGTCAGGCATGAAAGTGATCTTTGTGTACTCTTCGTCCTTCTTGAGGTCGGTGATCTTTGGCTTTGTCACTTTGCCCATGTTATCGGTCCAGGTCTGAACATATTTCTTGCCATTTGTCTTGTCAGCGGTTTCTACGACGAATTTTGTAGAAAAGATGTTACAAAGCTTTGCTCCGTAACCATTTCGTCCTCCGGTGACCTTCTTCTGCTGGTCGTCATAATTAGAAGAGGTCAAGAGGTTTCCAAAGATGAGTTCGGGAATGTACATTTTCTCCTTTTCGTGCATTTCGACGGGAATTCCACGGCCATTGTTGTACACGGAGATTACATTCTTGTCCACATCAATGTTGACGGTGAGGGTATCCATATTAGGGTCGCGAATCTTGTTATCGGCGGCATTGACGAGGATTTCGTCAAAAATCTTGTACAGACCTGGGACAATAGTTACATCCTTGAGGGTCATGTGTTGGGTATCGGGGTCAAGAACCCACATTTTGGTTTCGGTGGGCTCGATAGATCCTACATAGGTATCAGGACGCTTAAGTACGTGCTGAACTGGGGACAGTCGCTGATATTGAGAAGAAGCAGACTTGCCATTACCAGTAGCACTAGGGGGAGCCAATGGTTCAGGAGTGGACCCGGACGAGCCAGAGCCATCGTCTTGACCAGTGATGGACATGTCATTATCTAGACTCTTGAGAGGCTCCTTTGCCTTGTTTGTGGTCTTTTTAGGAGCAGCAGCCTTCTTCTTTGCTGGAGCAGCCTTCTTAGCAGCCGGCTTTGGCTTTGGCGACATTTCAAAGTCCGAATCATCGTCATTATTAGGCTCCATGAAAGAGGGCTCGCTGTCGGAAAGATCCATGATCTTTGCCTTTGTAGCCTTGCGGGCACCAGGACGGGTTGTGGTTACGGGAGGGACGTTTTCGTCGCGAAAAGACGCGTCTTCGTCGTCGGAAAAGAGGCCCATTTGTAACCGAGGAAAGGTTGTGGAAAATGGTCTAAACAATTGTCGGTTTCTAGGAATGATGTTTATTAGCGGCCGCGATATGGTTGCCCTGGCAACGGCCCCGAGGGTCATACACGTTTTCAATAGCGAGTAGTGAATGGGGCACGATAAGGGGTTATAAATGAGATAGTAGCGTGTATCGGCCACTAGGCAGTATTATGGGTACGACAGGAGCTTGTAAGTAGCGAATTGACGTACAAAATGAGTGGGAAAAGGAATGGGATCAGTTGGTATGAGACGCGTCGTCAGGGATAATTTTTGATTTTTTGTGGGTGCGGCGAGTGCGGCGAGTGCGGCAATGCAAGCTATTAATTACTGTTCAACATAATTTACTGTTCAAGATAATATATTGAAACTGATAAAATAATATTGAATATATATTTAAAGGAGACCCTCTTCCTTGAGAGCCTGCTGAGTAGAAGGACGCTGTGCAATGGACTTCTGGAGAGCAAGCACGTTGGAGTACTTTGACAAGTCGAATTGGATCTTGGGAGCCCACAGGGTCACATTGTAGAGGTAAACGTCGAGGGTACTGATTTGATCTCCCAGAAGGTACTTTTTACCCTCCAAGAGGTTGTTCAAGTAAGTGTAGGTGCGGTCGAGCTTTTGGAACGCAAAATCCTTGACGTCGGAAATGTGTCCGAGACCATCAAACAGGGGGCTGTGAGACTTGTGGAGGTCGGTGGAGAGGTAGTTTGCAAGCTCCAGAGCGTTCCACATGTCGTCACCGTCGCTAGGGAAATAGAGCTTGTCTGGAAACATTGATGCCAGGTATCTTCCCACTACAACGGCCTCAGTTCGGAGGGTGCCATTGTGGACTAGAGCTGGGGCAGAGCCCTTTGGGTTGACCTGGGACTTGAAGTTGCCCTCGGCACTCTCCAGACCGCCGCCTTCGACACGGTGAAGAGGGATGGCCTTGTAGTCAGCGCCAGCCTCTGCGAGCAGAATATGCACGGACAGAGAGCAGGCAAGGGGCAGATAGTATAGAGTGTATGATGATGAGGATGACATTTGGGGTTACAGTTAAGAGAACAAGCTCCTGTACCACTACGACCCCTTTTTAACTTTCATCAAGTCGCCGCGGAGACCTGTCTACAATAGACCCCGCGGCCGCCTTAGCCTTAGGTACTACGACCGGTTAAGCACTACAACTCGGTTAGGTACTACTAGTACTACGAGTACTACTAGGTCGCGGCTACAGTGTCCATTGGATCCATTGCAAACGCACCGTGATACAAGGTAAGTATCCTAGGATCCCACTATCAACTCTACGGCTGGCTTGTTGTAAATGACAGGCGATAAGGACAGGCCAGCGTCCAGCGAGTGGACTGACAGTGCTTTGCCGATAACCGATATATCGGGGTACTCGATGCGGAACTTTGTCCAACTTGGTCTATTGGTTTACATCACCTGTGTCCAGCTGCGGACGGCCGCCAAGTTCGCCATAGACGAATCTGAGCAATGTGAACAATGTGAACAATCTGGCAAGCATGATGCACTCCTTGACGTCGCACTGTTGGACAGCCTCGGAGACACTGTATCATGTGCATTCCACCATCCACAACCTGATGGTTAGTTGCCATTGGAGCGGTGGCGTTGAACAAGACACAGTCACAACCATGCAAGGTTAGGCCGACAATCCAACTCACAGTGCATTCTTTACTGCACCGTAGTTTGCTAAAAAGCTGTTTTTGGGCATTGTGAGGATGATTAGCGCGAGAGCAATCAACTGCACTGAGACCCACCCGATGACAGACCTTTGCTACGTACGCCGCAAAAACGGAAGTATAAAAGGACAAAGAGGGCCATGAGGGGACAACAAGGCAAGTTTTGTTAAGTAGCATGAATCGTTTCGTCAAGATTGGAGGTTTGGCCGTAGTGGCTGGTGGAGGATACTATCTGTACCGGTCGCGCATGGATGTGCGCAAGGCCGAGGTGCTTGCTCAGCACGACTTTGAGAGAGTGTCGCGGGCCACCAAGCAGGCTCTGCATCGGGAGCAGGACAAGGCCGAGGTGACGGGACAGAAGATTGGCAAGCAATTGGATGACCTGTCTGATGATGCTAAGCGTCGTTACAACAATCTCAACGACGAGGCCAAGAAGCGGTACAATGAGATGACCGGGGAGGCCCAGAGGCGTTATGACAACTTGAGCGACGAGGCCAAGAAGCGGTACAATGAGATGAGCGAGGACGCCAGAAAGCGTTATGACAGTCTGAGCGACGAAGCCAGGAAGCGCTATGACAACTTGAGTGAGGAGGCCAAGAAGCAGTATGATAGCTTGAACGACGAGGCCCGACGCAAGTACAATGAGTTTAGCAAGTCTGCTGATGGTGCGGTGGATGCTGCCAAGGACAAGGTTGACGAGGCGGCCGAGAGTACCAAGGGCACTCTGGACTCTGTCAAGGGGTGGTTTGGAAAGAAGTAAAGCTCCGTACTGATTTGTTTGTATCCATACTGATCATTGTATCCATTAATTATTGATCTAATGGACTAATGATTGTACTTTTTGTATTCATATTCCATTGTCCATTGTTCTGTATTAATTGTCCACAGTATCTGTCCATTGTCCATTGTTTTATGAATTGTCTACAGAATCCATTGTCCATTGTTTGTACAGTATTCATTGTCCTCTGTCCATTATCCATTGTCTATTCCATTGTCTATTCCATTGTCTATTCCATTGTCTATTCCATTGTCTATTCCATTGTCTATTCCATTGTCTATTCCATTGTCTATTCCATTGTCTATTCCATTGTCTATTCCATTGTCTATTCCATTGTCTATTCCATTGTCTATTCCATTGTCTATTCCATTGTCTATCATCTATCCCATTGTCTATTCCATTGTCTATTCCATTGTCTATTCCATTGTCTATCATCTATCCCATTGTCCATTTCTATACCTGTTCCTGTTATATTCCCTATATAACCATCATTGGCATACCCCATGGAGTGCAATCGACCCTGACACACGTGTCACACATCCGCCACAACCCCAGCCCGGCACCCTGATGAAACAACGAACCGGTCTTTGGTCCTTTGACCTACACTTCCGGCTATATACAAAATTGGTTCATTGAAACCAATGGAACAAATTGGTTCATTGTCTGTTGCTGTGAGGCTGAACACCCGACCGTTAACCCCGCATTCCCCATAATCCACAGTAGAACCATCGCTGGTGCCCCGTAGTGCCCCATAGCATCAGGCGTTTTTGTTCGATCCGCCCACGGCGCTCCCATCTCCCATGTTCCCCTGTTCCACGCACCATTGAGTGTGCTCTGGCCAACATGAGCTGAGGGCCATTGTCCTACTAATTGACTGGATGCCTATTGGCTGCTCCGCGCAAACCAGCCGCGCACCGGGGTCCCCGGACATAGTGGACATAGTGGCAAGCGGTGCCAGTAGACTACTACCTCTGGCCAGCTGGATCAAAGGTTCAGACCGCCCGATTACTCATCGCATTGTACGATCCGTTCGGGTTTAAACATTACCGTTGGACCTGGTTCACAGTTCTGCCCAGATCGGGAGCTGTGCGGGTTTTGTACCAGCCACCGGCCTGCTCTGATCCATTTTTATGATTCGGCCCGTTGTGCGTCACCTGAGTTTAGGTCTTCTGATTGTGCATTTTTTTTTTTATTTTTTTATTTTTCCTTATACCTCCCCTCGTGACTGGTGCGGACTTGATAATATCGGTATTAATTGCCAGGGACATTCCACACTCTTTACTTTGCGTTTGCCATCCTCGGTTTACAGCTTTTTTTTATATTTTAACGGTCGGGGCATGACCTCACGCGGTGCATTGACTAGCTGCCGTTAAACCCAACCACTACCACACGCTGCTGACCACAGATTAGGTATTATTATTTTCTATTATATTTTCTTGTGGTCCAACGTCCTCCTCGTATTCACTAATACACACTCGCACTCGCACTCGCACGCTCACGCGCACAACCACTCACGCACGCACCCAAGCACGCACTCACGCTCGTTATGGACCCTGGGGGTAACCGCCCTTTGCCCATCCTGGCCCTGTCTCCAAAGACGCTGAGCCAGCTGGATCCAAACGACACTGAGGCCCTGTCTAGCCTGTGGACCGTGTTCACCAAATGCTCTCAGTCTATTGAGAATGGCCGCCGCCTCGAAAACATGTCGTGGAGGCTATGGAATCGAGAGGTGCTGTATTCGCCGGACGATAATAATAACGATGTGGTGCCTAGCCTAGAGTATTGCTCGTCGGGGGAGTCCATGGACTCGGTGCAGTCCACTGCTTCTGAAGTCCGGGAGCGATCTCGGCCAAAACAGCTGTCTTCTGAGCAGCTCCAGAAGCTGTTTCGCCTCTTCCAGCCTGGCGAGCACGACCCGGTGTTGCAAGCCATTAGACGATGTGATTCAAACTCCTCAACCTCCTCAAACTCTCTAGACACTGCCTCTACTACTGCTCTTCCTCGTAGCCACGTTACTAACACTCAGCCTCCAACTTCCACTGCAAGCAGCGCTGCAACCAGCACTTCGACCAACACTGCAACCAGCACTTCGACCAACACTGCAACCAGCACTGCAAACAATACTGCAACCAACACTGCAACCAGTAGTCCTACAACACCAAAAATTCAGCATGCCGCAAAGCCAACTGCCGGCCATTCCACTCGTGTTCGCTCGTCTTTTTCGGGTCAGAGACCAGCTACCACCGCTCGACGACTATCCAGCGGCAAATCTAGTGCCTCCCTGGCCAATCTAAAGTCACAAAAGACCCAATCCATTAGTTCTCCAGCTACTACTGCTCAGGCTCGGTCTTCTACGCCTACTCAGCCACAGCCCCAGACTTTAGTATCTTCATCTAATGGCGCTCAGGCACACCCTCCGGTACCTCCTACGTCCAACGGGTCCAATGGATCTAATGGATCTAATGGGTCTAATGGTGCTCAGGCACAGACGTCTGTACCTTCGTCTAATGGTAGATCTAGAGCTTCTTCCCTGTTCCAGAGGGCTCCTGTAAGAAGACCCTCCCCTCCATCTGATGGCACCGCAAATGAAGACACCCATGAAGTTTCATCAGACTCAGACCTGGATTCGGATATTTCGGATGGCGAACTCGAACCCTCGTCTCCTGAAGATCACAGACTGTCGTACCGCAATCGGTCCACTACCTCTACCTCAATTGTACGTGGATTTAACCCATCCAACATTTCCGTGTCCTTTGTCAACCGGTCTCCTGAACAGCCTAGTGATCTAGCTCCCCCGTCTTCTTCGTCCATCCATAACCCACAAACCGATACCAAGGACTCTAGCGACATTGGCGCACCATCTGGCGTACCACCTGGCGTACCTGGCGCTGGCGCTGGCGGCTCGGGTAACATGGTAAAAGCTCCCGTTCCTAGAGAAAAAATGTTCTTCATCGAATCCTCTCCTTCTGATAATGACGACGTCGGTGGCTCCGTCTCCACAACTGATGAAGGCGACCGCACCACCCAACGAAAGTCTCCTAGAAAGTATTCTCGCTCTTCAAAGCACTCTCCTTCTAACCTCACGCATTCTTTGGATAATGAACATGCAATTACTGACAAGGACGACGATGATGACGATGGCGATTCTGATTGGGACTCCGTAGACGATGAGTCTGATTCTTCATTTGACGAGCGCCAATTTGTCGTTCGCGATGAATACTTGCATTCAAAACCATTAGTAAAGCCTTCTCGCTTGTCTTCTTTGTTCCTCAACAAGCCTGCGCTTGTTCAACAACAACAGCAACAGCAATTGCAGAAGCAACAAAACCAGCAGTCCCCCCAGCAGCAGCCATCGCAGCAACGTGGTGGTCGGTCGCCCCCTCTAAGCAGACTGGCCCCGGCTCTTCAAAACGTTCCCTTGAATCCTACTGAAAACTTGCTTAATGCCACTGCTCAAATGCATGCCCCTCCACCAGCTGCTGCAATGTCTCCACGCACAACTAGACGCAACATGCTAGCTACTGAGCTGTCATCGTCGCTCCGTCGTAACTTGCTGTGGGAACGCCAACAACCGCACATGTACGCCAACAATTCATCCTCCAAAGACTCCTCTCAGGAGAACTCTCCCCCTGAAGTCACCTCTGTTGGAGGTCACAGCGTTCTCAAGCGGTCCCGAACATCAACCGCATTAGCTGACGTTAAGCCTAGACCTGGCCTCACTCGCAACAAGTCTGTCGCTGCCGTCGCAAAGGACAATACTGCACCGTGGAACGAAGACTTGGAGGACACAAACGCAGACTTTAATTACCATGCCCGCGGTTGGTAGAAAATCTAAAAAAAACCAAAAAACAAAAAAAAGATCTTTGCTTAAACAGCACTGTATATATTTATTTATACAGCTTGTCATAGACATTCTGTATATACTAATGCAACTTTCTAAATTTTTGTCAAACTCTCGTTCGTTCGTTCGTTTCATGTCATACTTGGTTAATTCATGCAATAAATATATAATACAGTTCGTTAATCATCTAATCATTTCTTTCTGAACACTTTCCACCGGGATGTCTTTCGGGTCTGTGCTGTTTTTTGACTGCTCGATGGGCTCTTGACCTTGGTGGTCAATGCTTCTTGTTCCACCACGGTGTTAGTGCTTTTGGCATTCAATTGCTCTCCCTTTAAAAACGGGAGCGCTTGTGCAGAGTGCGGGCTAGAGGAACCAGGTGACGAAGAAATTGACATCCGGGACAGACCAGGAATTGTTCCATTGCTCAATTGCTCAGCAGCGGCCTTTGCAACTGCAACTGCGTACTTGCGCAAAGTAACATGGCCAGTTTCCACGTTATATGTCATGCGAGTGTTAGCGACATAGTCATCAATGTCGTCTTGGTTAATGGTCTCTGCCTCAACCAGGTGATTATACAAATCCACCTGTTTACGATGCAAATTGTAACAAATGGTATCGAATTTGTGCATTGCCCTTTCCTGAGTGGCCGCTTCAGTCTTGGTCCTCACTTTGCAGGTTTGGAAGAGGGACGAATTTCTTGGAACCATCACAATTGTGCTGGCATCTCGGACATCAGAGCCTGACGACTCTCGAGAGAAAATTTGGCCGTCAGTAGTAGTAGTAGGAGGTTCAGTGATGTCTACCGATTCGTCATCGCTAATGACGGCCTCGCTGACATCGTTCAAACTAACCACTGATGTCGTCTTGACCGGCCTCGAGGCCCACAAATCCACAAGTTTAGCATACGCTTCGTACTTGTCGATTAAGAATGGATTACTCAAACATTCTCCCATTACAGAGGGAATTGGCTGCTCCTTCAGAGGCCGACTGCCATCAATACCGTCTGATCCTGACGTCAGCACATTGTCCTCATCCGCTGAACCTCCCGTGCCAGCCAAGGTGATTTCTCGGTAAAACACATCCAATTCCTGCTCATGCAAATCAATAAAGTTGTTCATAGGAATCATCCATGGCTCCTTGAATCCAAATCTAACTCTATTTGCAAAAGTCTGCAAGATCTTAGCCAGCAGCGTTAGTGTTCTTTGACCTCTGGCTGATGGATGTGCTCGTACCAACCCTGCTAACTTGGGATTAAGCAACGCTGGGCACAAGAATCGCAAAAACAAGAATCCAGAAACACAGTTGAGCACAACATGCTCTTCTTGACACAAGTGCAGCGACAATTCCAATCTCAACTGCTTGAAGATAACCTTGAATGACTGAGGCATATCGTCGGTACTTTCTCGGATGGAATCCCATAGCTCTCGAACATAAACCATGAGCTTTTTCTGGTTGGCCTTTGCAATCTCCTGAGCTTCTTCCTCCGATTCGGCCTCGTCAATTCGTGAAGGATCAATCTCCAGCAGTTCATCGGCTTCCAAGACCTTTTGTGTGAAAGTTCCAACAGTCTTTTCCAAGTACGCACGTCCCACGAGCTTCATGTACTTCTCCAATGACTTGCTGATAATGGTGTTGCCTCGGAATAAGGTATTGTCGATATGGTAACTTGTGTCTGTGGAAGATGCAGAGCACCCACACAAGTTTTCCTTAACTCTCGTTAGTTCAGTGCGAATTAATGATGCTAGCCATTGAACGGTTAAACCCTCTGCTTGGTAAATGTTAAGCAAAATATCGGCCAGCTTGTTCAGATCATGAGATGTAGTTTCCACCAGATGCTCAGCAATCTGGGTAGTGAGGTTATTTGCGTTAAGGTTAGTAGAAAGCAGTTGACGTAGCTCCCTGTAATGAGACTGGTCCAAAATGTTAACCTCTTCGTAGCCAATCTTGAGGCAAATACTACACTTTGTTCCCTTTTCAGTCAGGTCCTTGTTGAGTTTAATGCGATACCATGTTTCCACATCCGTGGAGGTTGTAGGGATTTGGTCTAACATCAAAATTCCAATAACGGGGTCATTTCGAGGGTTGAGCTTTGCAGAGAGCCTATTCTTGACCACAATTTTAATATCCGGGCATCGTACAGGAAAGTCTTGAAGGACAAAATCCTCTCGCCAGAACGGCCGTTGCTCATTTCGGGCCACAAAAGTTCGGCACCACACTCGACCCTCAAACTGAACTTCAACGTACGAGTTGTAAAATGGAGACACGTAGCTGGGACCCAAGGACGAATCGTCATCCACTTTACATTCTAAGATGCGAATGTTAATACGTCGGGAAATGCGGATGGACTTTTGAAGGTTTCGAGATGTCGGGCAGAAGATTCGCTTTTTGGAAAAGCACTTAAGAGTGCTGAACCAGTCCTCATAATCAGCCAATTTATCAAAGTGGAGGAACATGTATGCCTCTCCGGCTTCAGGAGAACCAGGAGGAAGAATTCCCTCGGTTGGCTGCAGGTAAATGACTCTGTTCTTTTCAAACAGCGAGTATGATACATAACGCACTCGAGATGACAGGACCTTTTGCATATCAATTCGTTCAATAACTGAACCGTCTGTCTCGGACAGGATCTCTAACACGCCAGATCGAGAGAGAACCCCGACCACGGACCGCCAGCTAATGTCCGAATTGAAAGCCGGAGCGTCTGAAGAGGTCTGTCGATGAATGGGAGTTGGTCTTGCGGGTCCGGTCTGAGAGCGAGTTCTTCGGACTGGTTTGTCTGCGGGGTTGGTCTGAGCGGAGTCACTGCTATTGATCGTGGTAGTTGTGTTGCTGGCGGTGAGATTAATGCGAGAGCTGGAGGTGGATGAGGACATGAGGTTTGTCATGCTGACATTAGCAGAGCTGGCGGTCGAGCTGGCGGCAGTAGAGCTTGTTGTGGAGTTCGATTTTGAGTTCGAGCTACTGCTAGGGGTCAAGTTTGAGTTTGGTCGAAGGTAGTAGAGGTGAAAATGACATACCAGTAGATCCTCATCGCTGGGTTCAATGGGAAGGACGGGGAGGTGGAGCTTGTGTTCTATTCCATACGGTTTGAGGTTGGACCATAACAACAAAGCTCCTGTCCATCGGTTAAAGTCGCTTTCATCAGTAGGGACGATAATAACTCTAGAACACTTGCCTTGAGGAGGGTTTACAATCAACTCCACATAGCGCTGCTTAACGTTGGACACGATTTTTGTTAATCGAAGGTTGGAGATGATGATGTTTTCTTCCTCACCCACCAGATGCAGTGCCCCCTGGGCAGAAATGTATCCAACACCGTTGGTCCAGGCAATATTCTTTGACGAGATCCACTGTACAGGCGACCCTTCTTCGAGCAGGTTTCCCTCCTTCATGCCTTGGGTAATGAGGATTTTTGTAGAATACCACGAATGATCCCGCTGAAACGAATGAATGGACACGTTTGGCGATGACGATCTAGAAATGAGGTCGCCATAAGCATCTCGCGAGGTGGTCTCGGGCACCTCATTAGTAGTAGACCGGCTACTCTGGCTTTGTAAATCAGGGCGGCGAGATTGGAACTTCATTCCTTGACGAAATGCGGCCTTGAACGAAGTAGCAGACGCCGAGGGACGGACTCGATTAGGGGTAGAAGAACTGTTCCCACTGTCAAACTCAGAGAGGTAATGGTTGTAAGGACCGCGGATCGCTCGAATGGAATCAGGGGAAGGACTGGAATTAAAAAGTCTTCGATCGTTGCTGGGGCCACTTCCATCCATAGCCCCTGAATGTGCCGGCGAAGACGGCATGGCAACAGAGAACTGTGCTATGGAGTCCACACGGTCGTGGGACATTTAGTGTCGATGAACGGTGCACGTAGCAAGAGCGTAAAGAAGGAAAAATGGTGAAAAAACAAACAACAGCAATAATATAACGTGTCTCGTGCCCCTTGAAAGGAAGAGAAAAAAACAAAAAAAAAAAAAAGAACCTAATCTTTAAACGTCAAAAGGTTCTTTAGAGCCGTTTTGCCAAAACCGGTAAAATAGAACACGTTCTTGCACCCGTTCTGTGCGGCGCGGGTACTTTTTTTTTAACGGGAAAAAGAAATGTACGATATTTTTTGACCCCTCTAGGCAAATGCAACACCCGGAAGCAACCGTTGGCTGACACAGCAGATGCCAAGTCTGGATGGGTACATGCGGCGTATGCATAGAAGCTTTAGCATTTTTTTTTTGCGACAACTGTACATTGTGCGCAAGCAGAGATGGTTTCACCCACCAACTAAAAGAGCTGCAGGGCCTATATTTTCAGCTACTATGGTGAGACAGCAAAGGCATTGTGAAAATCTATGAACAAAGTACAGATTGCTTGCTTTGGGGATCGGTGTTATGTGCGATGCCATTGGTCCCACCCGGTTTGACTCGTTTTTTGCTCCTTTTGCTGCATACGAGAAGCATGCGACCTCGGTCTGTAATAAGGGGGAGCCCACCTTCGTTTACTTCCACTCAGCCAAGAGAAAATATCGTTTTCCGGTATGCATAATAGCAGTTGAGCACGGTGTTTCCGAGGGTGGGATGTAGAAGGGGTGAACCGCCTGGTGTTTTGAGCGATCTTTGCTGGTGCTTCCACCCGCGACCTATTGCGCAGCTGTGCTGTCCCGGTAGTTTGCCTCTCCTACACTAATTGCCGCCAGTTGATTGGTTTATCGTTACCAGTAAACGAGCACGGGCCTGCTGAGTAGCTGCAGGTCCCGGAAAATCTCACCGATTAGTTGTGCCCACGCGGGTGGACGAAGTGGAAAAATGTACCCATGCTGAAAAAAAAGTGTAGCATGTGTGTGTGTGCAAACCGTAGAAGCTGGTGGAAACCCTGCTAGGATTAGACCCTTGTTTGTTTCATGTTCTATGGTCAATACGCTAACAAGGACAGCTAGACAAGGCCCTCATTGAAACGACAAGTTGCCCGAATGTATAGGTGCAGCGACCCGAACTGTCAGGCATTTGGCCCCACACTCGATCGATTGAATGTTGGTGAAGATCACAACAAATTGCAGCTTTCCAGGGTCCGCGACAGGGCCCAGGATTGGCCAAGGCTCGGCAGGGCACTCTCTCCATACTGTCCGGAAAAATAGGCGCTTGTTTTTCACCAGTAATGACGATCTCGGATACCTGAAGGCTTGTTGTTCGCTGGCGGGAGTGCCGGTGTTTCCCTTGCCCGCTGCATACATACGACCCGGGTAAATACTATTTGAGTCAGAAGCGATGGATGGCCTGTGCTACAATTAATCCGTTCAAATCCCGAGAGACACTGCAGTAAATGATAACAGGAATGGGCCAATTAAGTGTGTGTGTATTTCTATGACTGGAAAAAGGGATAGTCTATGTAGCCTTCTAGCCCGCTACTGTAGAAGGTGGGACGGTGATACTTTGTGAGCGGGATGCCCTTCTCCAGACGATCAATGAGGTCGGGATTGGACACAAAGTATCGTCCCAGCGCAACCAGAGCCTTTTGATCCTTGGTCACCAGATCGTCAATGAGTTTCATATCGGCTAGAGCTCCGGCTCTCATGAGCATTCCTCCGTAGATAAGCCGGAAAAAGTCATTGCTCTCATGGTCTTTCTTGTCTCTATCATCGTTTCCTCCGACACGTGGTTCAATTAGATGCACATACCCGAGCTCCTTGCCCGCAATGCGTCTCTTTTCCAATTCTGCCGCTAGATAGGACCATTGAGGTACTGCAGATACCCCATAGTCCACGTCACCAAATTCTCCCCAGGGGGAAAACCGCACTGCGGTTCGGTCAGGTCCAATGGCTTGGCTGATTGCGTCAATTACCTCTAGAGCAAACCGGGCTCGGTTTTCAATGGATCCTCCATACTTGTCGGTTCTGACGTTTGAGTTTTCATGCAGAAACTGATCCACAAGGTACCCGTTACCAGCGTGAATCTCCACTCCGTCTGCTCCTGCCTGGACAGCGTTTTTGGCTGCAGTTGCAAAGTCCCGTACATATTGTTGGATCTCTTGTTCGGTCAATGCTCGGGGCTGGTCTTCCCCTGCAGCAGCTACTGCTGACGGTCCTACAACATTGCCCTTTCCAACCACGCCTTCAGGGGCTACTCGGCCCATGGCAATCAGCTGGGCATATACAAAGCACCCTTTAGCATGAATGGCATCGAAAACCTTCTTCCATTGATCCAATTGAGGTCTAGTCCACATTCCGGGTGACTTTGGATACCCTCGAGACTCCGGACTAATGAAAGCTGCTTCGGCAATGATTAAGGTGCCCGGACGACATGCTCGCTGCTCATAATATTCAACTGCGACATCGGGCAGAGCTTGGGTCTTTTCGTCGGCTCTCATTCTAGTCAACGGAGCCATAGCGACTCGGTGGCCGAGCTCCAGACGGCCCACTTTTACAGGCTCAAAAGCTTTACTTCTTGTCATTACTGTCTGTTCAGGGGTGCAAGTCAACTCTGGACACGGTATGAACATCGTTACTGGCCCGGGGCAGTTGTTATAGGTGACTGTCGATCGATGCATCATGCAGCTTAACTTGATCGATGCCAGATGTAATCACGTTAATTGGTCCTAATGTAAGTATCTGGTTGCAAGGAGTATTAGTTGGTTGAATTATTCGGTCAATTGTGTGAGAGTGTAATGTCCAATCCATGTACTATGCCTATTTCTATGTTCTATGCATTAGGCCTGGGCAAAGGAGTAGTCAATGTATCCTTCAGGTCCCTGGCTGTAGAAAGTGTCTCTGTCGTACTTTGTGAGAGGGATGCCCTTTTCCAATCGGTCGACAATATCGGGGTTAGAGATAAAGTATCGTCCCAGGGCAATTAGAGTCTTGTCCTCCTTGGAAGTAATGTCGTCAATGAGCTTTCGATCAGCCAGACCACCGGCTCGAATAAGGACTCCTCCGTAAATGAGGCGGAAAAAGTCATTAGACTGGTCTTCTGGCAGCTCCAAGTCCATGTATCCGGCAACTCGGGGCTCGACAAGGTGGATGTAAGCCAATTCCTTGCCCTCCCGACGTCGCTTCTCAAGCTGGGCAGCCAGGTACGACCACTGAGGAATAGGAGACACTCCATAGTCAACACCACCAACGGTACCCCAAGGAGAGAAACGAATAGCAGTTCGGTCGGCTCCAATGGCTTCAGACACAGCGTCGACAACCTCCAGAGTGAATCGAGCTCGCTTCTCAATTGATCCACCGTACTCGTCAGTTCGAAGGTTAGTGTTCTCATGCAAAAACTGGTCCAGCAAATAAGAGTTGGCATCGTGGATCTCAACTCCATCGGCACCAGCGTCAACGGCCATCTTTGCAACAGCAGCATAGTCCTTGACATACTGCTGAATCTCATCAACAGTCAAAGGACGAGGCACGTTGTTGGGAGCGTAGTACTCACCAGGCATCTGAGAACCATCAAATGGAACGTCTGAGGCAGAAACTACATTTCCCTTACCCATCACTCGTTCGGGAGCCAGTCTTCCCAGATGCCACAGCTGAACGTACACATAAGATCCCTTGGCGTGGATCTTCTCAAACACCTTCTTCCACTGGGCCACCTGTTCCTCGGAGTAGATACCGGGAGCACTAGGGTATCCTCCGGCTCTCTCAGCCATGAAAGTAGCTTCGGTAATGATCAAAGTTCCAGGTCGAGAAGCTCGCTGCTCGTAGTACTCCTCGGCCATCTTGGGCAGAACGTGGGTCTCTTTATCAGCCCTCAGTCGAGTCAGAGGGGCCATCACAATTCGGTGGCCGAGCTCCATACGACCGACCTTAATGGGCTTGAAAGCATTGGTAGAAGAAACCGTCATTTTTTATTATGCTAAACCTACTGAAATTTCCCGGGTTTTATACTTCCTCGCATTGACAGCCGATTACTAATTACTCCGCGGACGTGCGCATTAGCGATGACCCGACCAAATTGCGTTATTTGTCAGACAGAAGAGGGTCAATGCTGGGGGCCCGGTTATATTTGAATACACTCTAGTCGCAGACTAATAGAAGCTCTGTATTAATCTGTACAAGTCTACTATTGTTTGGCCGGCTCTCATTTCTAAGAGTGATGACGTTGAAAAAAACCGTTGAACCAGTTCTCGGGCATGCCGATATCCGAGACATTTTTTTTATTTTTTTAACTTTTTATTAACTCCGACACCCTATCGCCGCCAGGGGGATAGCTTACTATTGTGGAGAGCTGACAAACGTAAAAGTGCCATATCTTTGTAATAGACGAATTACCAATTGAACAGTTAATGGATGTAGTCAAACTACCAATTGGACAGTTAATGGAAGGATTCAAATTACTGCAAATAATTAAGTTATGCCATTATTTCATCAAGTTCTATGCATCGATATTAGGCCTCGGCAAAAGGATAGTCGATGTATCCCTCAGGACCCCGGGTGTAGAAAGTATCTCTGTTGTACTTTGTGAGAGCAATGCCCTTCTCCAATCGGTTAACAATATCGGGGTTAGAGATAAAGTATCGTCCCAGGGCAATTAGAGTCTTGTCCTCCTTGGAGGTAATGCCATCAATAAGCTGTCTGTTAGCCAGACCTCCAGCTCTGATAATAACTCCACCGTAAATGAGTCGGAAAAAGTCGTTCGACTCGTTATCTTGGATTTCACGGTCAGCGTTTCCACCAACTCGGGGTTCAATAAGGTGGATGTAGGCCAATTCCTTACCGTCACGTCGTCGCTTCTCAAGCTCAGCAGCTAGGTAAGACCACTGAGGGACGGCAGACACTCCATAGTCGACATCACCAAATTCACCCCAAGGAGAGAATCGGATAGCAGTTCGGTCAGCTCCAACGGCCTCAGACACTGCGTCTACAACCTCGAGCACGAATCGAGCTCGGTTCTCAATTGATCCACCATACTCGTCAGTTCGCTGGTTGGTGTTCTCGTGCAAAAACTGGTCCAAAAGGTATCCGTTAGCACCATGGATCTCAACTCCATCGGCGCCAGCCTCTACGGCCTTCTTAGCAGCAGTGGCATAGTCCTTCACATACTGGTGGATCTCCTCCACACTCAGAGGACGTGGGACAGCTCCGTCTTTAGATGGAACATTCGAAGCCGACACTACATTTCCCTTGCCAACCACTTCCTCGGGAGCAACTCGTCCAAGAGCCCACAGCTGAGAATACACGTACGAGCCTTTGCCGTGAATCTTGTCAAACACTTTCTTCCACTCGGCCAACTGCTCATCAGAGTAGATACCAGGGGCCAATGGATATCCTGCTGCATTGGCAGAGATAAAGGTAGCCTCTGTAATAATCAGGGTCCCAGGGCGAGAAGCTCGCTGCTCGTAGTACTCCGCAGCCTCCTTGGGCAGCACCTGGGTCTTCTCATCCGATTTCAGTCGGGTCAAGGGAGCCATTGTGATTCGGTGGCCGAGCTGCATACGACCAACCTTGATAGGCTTGAAAGCGTTGCTAGAAGAAACAGTCATTTTTGATTTTTTAATTTCTTGTTAATGCTAACTATTACTGGCATTTCGGTCCTTTTATACTTTTTTCTCGGAACATTACAAATGCGGTCTCGGATTGCTTTAATTCCGAGTGAGACATGACGTTATCTGAGACATGTTGGATGATTACAAATGGATCCAAAGGACAAAAGGGCAATTGGGACAGTAAATGGTGCAATATCAGTTCTACGAGTTTTAGGCAGAATTGTAGTAAAGAAATATGAATGACAGGGGTTTAAAAGAATACCTATCACAAGAATTGAATAGTGTTTGAATAGTGGGATTGTCCGCTGTTCTATTGTCTCCACCAGCCTCGGATTAACCAGGACCCTGTATCGTCAGGGGTGCATTCAAAATGATATCATAATAGCAGATGGTCCATTGTCATTAAATATAATCTAATCTATGTCTCAAATTCATCTAAAGTTTGGCAAAGGTGTAGTCAATGTATCCCTTAGGACCCTTGGAGTAGAAGGTGTCTCGGTTGTACTTTGTAAGTGGAACTCCCTTTTCCAATCGGTCAACCACGTCGGGGTTAGAGATAAAGTATCGTCCCAGGGCAATCAGAGTCTTGTCCTCCTTGTTGGTGAACTCATCAATCAGCTCCCGGTCGCACAGTCCACCGGCTCTGATAATAATTCCTCCGTAGATGAGACGGAAAAAGTCATTGGATTCATTCTCCTTGGCCTGACGGTCACCACCTCCAGCAGCTCGAGGCTCGACCAGATGCACATAGGCCAACTCCTTGCCGTCCCGTCGTCGCTTTTCGAGCTGGGCGGCCAGGTACGACCACTGGGGAATGGCAGAGATACCGTAGTCCACAGCGCCGAAATCACCCCAAGGAGAGAATCGGATAGCAGTTCGGTCAGCTCCAATGGCCTCCGATACTGCGTCTACAACCTCGAGCACGAATCGAGCCCGGTTCTCGATGGATCCACCGTACTGATCAGTGCGGAGGTTAGTGTTCTCATGCAAAAATTGATCGAGCATGTATCCGTTGGCGGAGTGAATCTCCACACCGTCAGCACCAGCCTCTACTGCCAGTTTAGCAGCGGTAGCATAGTCCTTAACGAACTGCTGGATCTCGTCCACCGTCATAGGACGGGGCACATTGTTGGGAGCGTAGTACTCACCGGGCATCTGGGAGCCATCAAAGGGAACATCGGATGCAGAGAGGACGTTGCCCTTACCCATCACTCGCTCGGGAGCTACTCGACCCAAGTTCCACAGCTGAACGTATACATGCGAGCCCTTGGCGTGGATCTTCTCAAACACCTTCTTCCACTGGGCAGCCTGCTCTGAGGTGTACACACCAGGGGCACTAGGGTATCCTCCGGCCTTTTCAGACAAGAAGGTAGCTTCGGTGATGATCAAAGTTCCAGGTCGAGAAGCTCGCTGCTCGTAGTACTCTTCGGCCATCTCAGGCAGAACGTGGGTTTTTTCATCAGCCCTCAATCGGGTCAAAGGAGCCATCGCAATTCGATGTCCGAGGTCCAGGCGACCGACCTTGATAGGCTTGAATGCGTTACTAGAAGAAACAGTCATTTTTTTGATCAAATCTCTAGGTACTAATCGACGCTATGGAAACCCCCTGATTTATATACCTCCTCGGCACCTGTCTTAAATTACTAAGGCCGAACCACTTCGAAAACAATCGGCACCGTGGGAGAAGACGTTCCGAAAACTTTGACAAAATAGACAGAAATAAACCAAGATTTGGATAATGACTACTTGGATATGGACATACTGATTCTCAGCAAAACTGGCCTGTTTCTGGTTCCTTTAATCTAGCAATTGCTCCTTTCAATTGATCTGTAGAACATTCGTGGACGTCGGCCCGAACATTTCCGAGGAATTTTTCTAAACACCGCCATTGCGGCGATAACTAAGACTGCGGAGATAACATTACTGCGGCGATAAGCCTGAGGGAGCAAAGGTGATACGGGCAAGACTGGCGAGCTCTTGAGAGCAAGCTCGTATTCTCCATTCAGCTATATTATCAATCAATTATTATCAATCATGTGGACTATGAGCGAATTGACAGCATTGCTCGTGAAAATGGCTTGATCCTTGGCATCTAGATGGGGGGTCACGACTATCACCATTATAAGAAAAACTGTAAGGTAGGATAGAACTCAAATGGAACAAGTGAATGCTCATTATGCCTTAGATTATTGTTCTATAGATCAATACGGTAGTTATCTATGCATGCAGTTAGGCCTGGTAAAAGGTGTAGTCATTGTATCCCTTGGGACCCTTGCTGTAGAAAGTGTCCCGGTCGTATGGTGTAAGAGGAAGTCCCTTCTCCAGTCGGTCAATTACATCAGGGTTAGAGATAAAGTATCGACCAATGGCAACCACAGTCTTCTCTTCTTGAGAGGTAACCTGTTCGAGCAACTTTCTATCACCGAATCCACCTGCTCGGACAAGAATCCCTCCGTAAATGAGACGGAAAAAGTCATTAGATTCGTGGTTGCTGGAATCACGGTCCTCATAACCACCAGCACGAGGCTCCACAAGGTGGACGTAAGCCAATTCCTTGCCCTCTCGTCGACGCTTCTCAAGCTCAGCAGCCAGATAAGACCATTGAGGGACGGCAGACACCCCATAGTCTACTCGACCATAGTCTCCCCAAGGAGAGAATCGAATGGCAGTTCGGTCGGCTCCAATGGCCTTAGATACCGCATCCACAACCTCCAGAGTAAATCGGGCACGGTTTTCAATGGATCCACCATATTCGTCGGTTCGATGGTTGGTGTTCTCATGCAAAAACTGGTCCAGCAGATATCCATTGGCGGAGTGAATCTCCACACCATCGGCACCAGCTTCAATAGCCTTCTTGGCAGCGGTGACATAGTCCTCAACGAATTGGTGAATCTCATCAACAGTCAAGGGCCGGGGCTTGTTCTCAGGAGCATAGTATTCTCCAGGCAAATCCGATCCGTCAAACACAACATCTGAAGCAGACACCACGTTGCCCTTGCCCATGACCTTTTCAGGAGCTACTCTACCCAAGTTCCATAGCTGAACATAGACATAGGAGCCCTTGGCGTGAATCTTTTCAAAAATGTTCTTCCATCGTGCCACTTGCTCGTCAGTATAGATACCGGGAGCACTAGGGAATCCTCCGGCCTTTTCAGCTAGGAACGTAGCCTCGGTAATAATCAGGGTTCCAGGTCGAGAAGCTCGCTCTTCGTAGTACTGCTCGGACATCTCTGGCAAAACATGAGTCTTTTCATCGGCTCTCAATCGAGTCAAAGGAGCCATTACAATTCGTTGTCCCAGCTGGAGACGACCGACCTTGATGGGCTTGAAAGCATTGTTTGATACAGTCATTATGGATAACGGTGATTGTGCTTTTACATTATGTACGATACTTTCGAGCTTTTATATGCTTCTTGTTGCCAGACTTGCATCGACGATGACATTAGTAAGGACGGCAATACTCGAACAGGCGATCGACATCCAAAAGGGACCCTGACGAATAACGGGTCTCGCGATATGATTTGTATTACAGACCCTCCAATATTCTACAAAACACGACTGTAATCCTGCCCCAACACAAGCATGAATTAGATGTCAGTGTAGCTCATGAATGGAGCGTCGAGAACCAGAACCTAAGCTAAAAAGAGTTAAGAGATGGCTTGTAAACTGTTGACAACGGAGCGGATCGGATAATATCCGGAAATATAACTCCGACCCCTGCGGCGATAAGCATGCTGAGGAGATAAGCATTCCGAGATGTCTAGGATGATTAAGTCAAAAGAAGTTTAATTAGTTCCACGTTTTTCCATTACTCCTGAGCAAACGAGCAAAAGGATAATCAATGTACCCATCCGATTCCTTGGCGTAAAAGGTTTGTTGGCTGTATTTGGTGAGAGAATTCACTTTTCCAATCGGTCAACCACGTTTGAATTTGGCGATGAAATGCTGACTGAGGGCAATCACAGTCTTGTGTTTTTCATTTGAGATGTGTTAGAGGGCAGTGTAGTGTACTAAATGGTACATAGGCTTAGATTTAGCTTAGCATCATCATTACCCTGATCACCAACAATTACTGCAGTGCTGAACACCATATACAAACAATCACCGGGTCAATCACAGGAAGTCTCCATTTAACCGTTTCTGATCAATATGGATTAAACTATAAGTTAAAGTTTGGCACTTTCCTAGCCAACAAAAGAAAGAACAAGCTACACAGTGCGCTATCGTTACCATTTACGGATGCGGCGCCCCTGACTTATCGATGCCCTTTCTATTTATCATATATGTATATCCATCACGTTTACATCTCATCCTCATTTGACCATCTCATCATTTTGAACATCTGAATCTTAGTTACCAAGCATGTCAAGTAGCAGCACTAATGAGACTCGAAAGTACGTCCGAGCGATATTTGGGGATGAGGATCCAGAAGAGCTTGACCCTGAAATATACAAAGTGCTCCAAGATGAAGAGAACGAGGATGGTTCAAATCTCACGGCTATTTTGAATGAAATTGAGGATGTGGTTGCGGAACGGGAAGATGAATTTGGCGAATTTGAATTAATCATCCGCGGCGCTACAGGCATTGAAGATGAAATCGTCGAAAACTTGAAAGATCTGGGACTGAAGTGCAAAATGATATCAGGAATTGGGGACTGTCTCTGCCTAACAGTACGGTGAAGGAGGTACACCAAGGAACGATATAGCATATCGAATACGAGACACAGAGGTTTATAATATCCATAAAAAAAATAAGGGATAATATGTACGCAAGATTTTTGGTTGCTTGAGCCATCGTTACCGTTTACGGATATGCGGCGCCCCTGCCTTATCGATACCCTTTTTATTTATCATATATGTACATCCTTCACGTTTACACCTCATCCTCATTTGACCATCTCACCCTCATTTGAACAACTGAATCTCAGTTACCCGGTATGTCAAGTAGCAGCAATAATGAGGCTCCACAGTACGTCCGAGCGTTATTTCGGGAGGTGGATCCAGAAGAGCTTGACCCTGAAAAATACAAAGTGCTCCAATATGAAGAAACCGAGGATGGTTCAAATCTCACGGCTATTTTGAAAGAAATTGAGGATGTGGTTGAGCAACGGCAAGACGCAGATCCGTTTGCTGGCGATTTTGAATTAATCATCTACGACGGTATGGATATTGAAGATCGGGTCCTCGAACACTTGGATGATCTGGAAGTCAAGTACAAAATGATATCAGGAATTGGGGGCTGTCTCAGCATAACCATACGATGAAGGAGGTACATCAAGGGATAAAATATCATATCGAATACGAGACAGAGGTTTATAATATCCGTTAAAAATTAGGAGGTAATATGTACGCAAAATTTCTAGGTAAATTGAATGTTTGGTTGCCTGAGCCATCAGAGAAAAGTAGGAATACCTGCTTCCGGGTACGAAAGAATCACCACGGTTGCTATACAAACTTGAAACTATCAGAATCCATGAAATATTCTCCGGCTGATTGGGGCTGTTGCTTTCTTGTTCTATAATAAGGACCATTATTTTGTCTAACTCCTATCTTAAAAGTTGTCTGTCAATTTCATGTTACCAAATCATGTTCTTCATTCATCATACAATTTTATTTAACCATCCATTAGTTTCTAGAATCCAGAACCTCACGCTCATCTGTGGTGACTGCGTGCTTGGAAGTAGCAGGTTCGGAGCTGTCAACGATAGAGCTAGCATCCTCTCCAATGGGACCTTCCCATCCGTGTGCTCGCAAGTATTGGTAAAATTCAATATCCTGGGTCTTCAAGTCATCCTCTCGAAGATGGGGGACAAAGAAGTAAGTAATTATGATACCGCAGACGCCAATGATGGCTGCAATGATGAAGGTCCATTGCTTTCCCAGGTTTTTCTGAATAGGAGTAAATACCTGGGTGCCAATGGCAGCTCCTGCTTTTCCAACTGCTGCGGATAATCCGTAAAAGGTACCTCGAACTCCAGTAGCGTATGCTTCACTGGATGCCAATCCCAGCATGTTTCCGGGACCAAAGTTTCCTGACGAGTTCATGAGACCATAAAAGACGACAAACAGGGGCAAGATCTTTGAAATCTTGTAGTACGAGCAGCCAATGATGAGACCAAACACCAGATAGCCGGAAAAGCCAATCATCATAGTATATTTTCGTCCAAGCTTGTCGCAGACAAGGGCTCCCAAGAAGACTCCTGGAAGTGCAATTGCTCCTAATAGCAGTTGCCATTCCGCAGTAGTCAACAAGTCGCTGTGGTCATCCACCAGAGATGAAATAATGGAGCCGGAAAAAATTCCATTGGGGAAAGTGACAAAGTCATAGAAGAACCACGCTCCGCAAGTACCAATCAGTCGCGGCCAGTAATACTTTAATGCAAGCCAATAAGGCACATTGTGTTTCATGGCTCCCTTTTTGTACAGCTTTGAATTGGCCATCTTCCATCGGAAATAAAACACAGATAACGGCCATATACAGCCAATACCAAAACACACTCGCCAGATTGTGCTCAAATGCTCCTTGCCAGCAGCACAGTACACAATAATAAACACAATGATGGCGAATGGGCCTCCAAAGGACAAAGGAAGGTTAGTAACCATTACGAATACTCCTCCTCGCCTTCTGGTTGCTTCATTGGCGGCCTCAGATGCAGAAGTAGAAGAAGCTGGGTACTCTCCTCCATTACCGAATCCAATGATTCCTCGTGACACCACCATCATCCAAAACATACCAGTAGTAGTGGTTCCATGAGAGGCGGTGGCCAGGATACCTCCAATGACAATTAAAGCAGTAGTGGTGGTGATGGCCCACTTTCGTCCCATCAAATCACAAGTAAGTCCAATCACAATCATACCAATGACTTCTCCCACCAGAAGAGAGTTTGACACTCTCGTTTTCATTGTTGAGGTATAGTCATGAGGGTACTCCTGTGTGAGTAGCACATTGACCATGGTCATTAAATTGTTCTGGTACCCATCACTGATCAAAGCAAATCCTGCACACACAATAGTGAGAATATCAGACAGAGACTTTTTTCGATCCCGAGAATCAAACCCTTGGACTTGGTCTTGTGCCCATGGTTCATCCCTTCCGTAATCACTTTGAGAGTCGGATGGACTTTCGCTGGGTACATTATCCACATCCTTTGTGGTCTCTGCTGTACTTTCTGGCACTCCCATCCTGTATCTTTAGTTCAGAATGTCGTTTCCTTGCTCCTCCTCAGTCACATACGTCTCGGGATCTCACATCCTTATATACATTCACCGGTCGTGCGTGGCCCTTCCCCCACTATCATCTGGGCACCGGTTTTCAGCACGTGGTGCAGTGCTCATCGTTGTGCGGGTCTTCAGACTGGCAACTTCTGCTCAATCCGGGTTTCGGGCGGATCAAGCAATGTTGCACTCGCTCCTAGTCTGGTTTCATTCGTAAACCAGCTAGTATTTCTAGTCTTTCGTATCAAAGCCTCAGCGGGTATTCACACTAAGCGATTACGGCCTCTCCCCCTCTTTTACCTCTTTCAACTCTTTCCGCGCTAATCTCATTCCTGCCCGTTAAGTTCTCGTCTACTTATCAGCCGCGAGTCGCTCCAACGAATGTTTCACATAAGCTTTTTTTCATGCACGTGGGCGTTACGGCTGAATCAATTAGCAACAGCAGCCTGTCATGCCTGATGGTCGCACAATACCATTGGTTGTTTAGCTGTGCCGTTAAAGGGACCGATAAAAGTATTTTTGGCTCTAGCGATCGTCGGCTGATCCTTGGTCTGGTCCTACCGTTCCCCGCCTGAATGCAACCGCCGCGCACGGCATCAAAGAGCCATAGGATACGACAGCGGACTCTCTGTACGCCAAACTCGCAATCTCACAAGTACATAATCAAACTTACCCTATCATCTATGCACATGGCCGCGCATGGCCGCGAGGGGGGCGATGCGTTTGGGTATTGGTCCCAGTTAATGACAGTAGCGATATCCGAAATGATCAAGCCACGTGACATGTATCACGCCACCAGATGAAAAAGCCGTTTGGTCCACCATCGATTTCACACACACAAACCAATTCTATCAAGACTTCACAAGTACACTGACAACTGAAATGGCCCAGCCAGTGGCCGGCGCCCGCCAGTCATTCGATTACCTTGCCGAAGCATCGAAGATAATAGCATTGCGGGACAAGATTTTTCAACAGGCTAATGATTCTAATCTGTTAGGCAAGGATTTGAGCCAGCTCACTCCTGAGCTAAGGTCATTTGCGTTACGGTTCAAGCGTTTAACAATTGAAAAAGCCATTACAAAGCAGCGGGAGGAGCAACGCAGGAAGCTAACTCATCTTCACGATGGCAAGTTCCATTTACTAAGTGAGGAGTATATTGAACAGAGTCAGCAGCAGCAATCGCGACTTGAAATGGCTTTGGATCGTGCCCCCGAAATTGAAAAGCCACCTATCGCCAAGTATCCTATAACGAGGCCACCGCCACCACCTCCGTCACACGTACTTCCATATGATGACGATTCTTCTGTAGGACCTTCTGTACCACCGAGCAGAACGGTTGAAACTAACCAGGATCAAGACCAGAGCAGTGGACAGAGCAGTGAACAGGCCAGTCAGCCTACTGAAACTAAAATTCCTGGCTTGTTTTTGGCAGAGTCTCAAAAGACATCGAGTGCAGAAGATCAAGCCGACACCACTGCTGAGTCCCACGCTGAATCCCATGCTGGTGATCAGGATGACCCGATTGTCATCTCCGACGAAGAGGGCAATAACGAACAATCAACTTCACAGCAAGCACCCGAGAAATCACAGGCAGACCAAGCTCCTGCTGCTACAACCAAGCCCGACAAAAAGATGATTACCCCTGTGCCAGCTTCACCTCGTGGAATAAAGGTGGAGAATAATAGTCCTCTTTACTCTGATAATTCACCCGACCAGCCAGAAAAGCATACTCGGTTGCCAACCAGACCTGCTCAAATGGCATCACCTGCAGACCACCAGCCAAATCCACAACCACAACCCAGAATGAATCCACGCGTTCCAACTCATGTTCCAACTCATGGTCCCACACATGGTCCCACACATGGTCCTACACATGGTCCTACACATGGTCCTACAAATGCTCCTGTCCTCGGTAGCGCTCCCATGCATCATTCTCAGCATGTTCATCAGCCCCAAAACGCCCAGCAACCTCAATTTGGATTGCTACCGATGCCTCCATTCATCCCATCTACAATGCCCAATTCGCAATCGTTTCCACTTCATGGAATTTCCCAAATTCCTCAGCACGCATTGTTCATGCCTCCAATGCCTCACCCGCCAACAATTCCTCCAATGCCAACAATGCCAATTTACCATGGCGGCGCTCCTCCATACTCAGATGAGCACCCTGAGGCGAGGAATAGTGCTAACCCAATCCCAAATCCTCTTCCTAACCTCCCAAAGGGCCCAGCTGCTGCCTCCAAAAACCCTCACCTTCGAGGAGCAGGAATCTCCAAACCTCCGCACACTCGTAGGAGACCTCACCACCCTCATCTTGGTGAAGAACTGCCTCCTCCCTACTAACAACCACATCTGTGTATAGAATTAGAAATTGATTCATTTGCATATCTATATCCTCATGCTGGAGGAAAGCAATTCTATGTACGCTTTTTGTTTGCTTATTATTTAAACAGTTTTCCAAACTTACTCCTCTTGCTTTTCTTTTCGTCCTTTGCCTCCTTTCCACCATTGAGACCTGGACTGGGGGTAGTTCTGTTAGGGGCAACACCTCCTGGAGCACCAGGACGCTGTGATGATTGCTGGGATTGAGCCTGTGCTCGAGCCTGTGCCTGCTGATGACGTTGAGTCTCTCGATCAGAGTCAAACAAAAACTGAGGTGCCCGGGGCTTGGGCTGATCCATTGGCAGTCCAAGTTGGTTCCTAGGAGCAGCAAATCTGGACAGGTTGCGTAAAAACGTGATAGGAGTAAGAGCGCAGGATCCTCCAATTATAATGTCCTTGGAGTACTGAGAGGAGAGCTCGTATGCAGATCGGGTCTCTGAAAAGGTCACTCCTCCAACTACAAATACAAACATGCGTTGCTTCATTTGCACAGACGAGGGATTTTTTGCCCATACTGCTCTCTGTCGGGGGTTGCGGAGAGAATTGGGTTGAGAGAAATCTTCGGCATCCATTGATGGATCATCTCTGGTGTATGGGAATTGCTCTGGACTCAGTGTGCCCTTGATGAGATTGTCTAGGACATTTTTCAGACCAGGAACAAACCGTGACGTCTCGTATACATCACCCGATGCTGCTCCATGAAACCTAGGTAGCAGAAGGTCTTTGTTCAGTTTGGCCTTTGGTCCCGCCTTGACAGTCAATGCTCCAATTAGCTGCAGGTTGCGAATCACTTGAATATCAATGTCTTGAAGGCCACAGTGGAACTTTAGTTTTTCATAGTCTTGCTCAATAAGCCCTCCACGAAACAATGAATAGAGAATGATGATCCGAACCTTATCCTTGTTATCCAACACCCCCTTTGCGTCGGCCAAGAGCTCAATCATCTCATCGGTAATGCCTTTTGCCTTTCTGCCATCGGCAGCTACTCCAGTGGCTAACGTTTGTTCTACATCCGCTACCGCGTTTAAATCCTTCTTTTGGAACAGTTCCATGCATTCGTTAGCCATCTGCAAATGGAGGGCAAACCGTTCCTTCATTTCTGCAAACATGGGCAGGGCAGCAATCATGTCTTGAAGACCAGATACAGACGCCTGGGTTCCCTGGTCCACCAGATGGGGGTTGTCTTTTTTGAACTTTTCCAGTTTGGCCGTTAGGCTGTCAATTGTATCCTGCATGTGTAAATGGCGAAGATGGACCCATTCAGCATCTTTCTCTTGAAGCAGTCCTTCAGTTTCTTCCTTGACTCCATTGGCCTTTTCTGACATGTACATGAATCGGTTACCCTTTTTAATAGGCAAAAGGTCATAAGCCATGGCCTGATATGTAAACTCGTGAACTAATGGAGCATATGGATCAATAGATCGGTCAGCAATCAGCAGAACGGACCGAGGACGGCCATCTGACGGCGGGGGATAGTCTTGAGCATGTCGAGCATATCGGTCTAGTTCTCTCTGCACTGCAGATGCTACCATAAATGATAGCATACTGGCCTCGTAACTCTCTTTAGGAGGCCTTTGAAAGCGAATGACCGGGTATTCTCCCAAGGTAGCGCACACGCTGGCAATGCTTTGGGCAGTCTTAGTCACTTCGGCATTGACCAAATCTCGACAATTACGATTGAAAAAGATTTCCGATGAAAAAGGGTTGTCCAAACTGTACACCAATCTCTCCGTGGGGAAAAAATCAATAAACACCTCCTCCATTCGCTTCACGTGTCGGCCGGCAACCGAGTTGCGCACCTTGAGAGCCAGCTCGTCCGTCAATCCAGGAAGGAAAAAGACATGAGCTCCCGCGTATCGGTTAGGCATTCGGGTGTAGTCAGCGCTGAGACACTCAATGTTATAAGCAGTGGGCTCCATTATATACACCGCCTCCAGGTACCCCTGAGTTTGGCGTCGAGAATCTACAAGCTCCACGGAAGACACATTTCGATTTAACAGCTCCGACTTATCGAGCACCAAGTCAAAGATCTTATTGACTTTTGAATCAATGACCACGGCTTTGTACTGGTAGTTAGAAATCAAACGAGTCCTCAACACTATCCTAGTGGAAAATTGCTCCAAAAGAGAGTGCCTTTCTTTCAACATACCCTGCTCGGCGGTTGCACCGAATCGATACGCTCGAAGATCCCTAAAGTTAGCGTCCCTTTCTCCCTAACTCATAAACCAAAACTTACGGTTCTTTAAACTGTCAATCAGGGACATGCTTTACATGAGATGAGGGTTACTCCGCAAAGCTGGCAATTAAGGTGTCCGGTGAGGCTAAATACGACTAGTTACGAAACTATTCCGTAACACACAAAATATATATATATATATATTGGCATAGTATTGGCGTATATAAACTTATTAGCATTACTCTTCGTCATTATCCTTAGTATCGTTTTCGGCGTCATTGGGTTCGTTGTCGTTTTCATTGTCCTCCGGTAGACTGGTGACGGTGTACGAGACAGGATCGTACTCGGATCGAGCGTTATCTCGGAAAATGGACTCTTGTGGAGTAATATCTCTCAGGGAAAGGTCAATGGCGCCCACGCTATTCTGATTGACGATTTCTCGTCGGCCCTTGACAACTCGGCGACGCTTGAGGTTAGCTCGTCCCTTAATAGGTACGTACATTGCCCGGTTGTTAACTCCATCAAATGTGACTGCCAGCTCTTCTACTCCGCTGTGAACAGTGAGGTCAATGTCGTTATCCTGAACTCGGTCAAAGTGGACCGCATTGTTTTCTTCATCGTACTCAATAGTATCCTCCAGGGCGTCCAATTTTCGCTTGAGGGACTGAGCGCCCTCTTCGTTGGCAGCGTACATTGTCATCCACTCATCATTCTCCACCATGTTTTGTCGGAACAGAGCAGTAGCCAAGCTCAGTCGGCTAAAGTCATTCTTTCTAGATCGTAGCGACGCGGAACCCACGAGCTTGACTGCCAAATGCATTAGATCAAACATCTTAAGATCAGGAAGCAGTGGCATAGCCTCCACGGCCTTGAGATGCTTCTTACTAGGATGCCGAAGCTCACTAATATTAGAGTTTGCAGCTTCAAACATGCTTTCGACCGCCTGCAGCTGAGCCTCGGGATCAGTACGATCGTCCTGCTCTTGCTGGCGCAGTCGCTTGGCCTCTACAGATGGTCGTACTCCTGATGACTGGGCAGACACGTATTCTGTTCGGCGAAGGAAGGACACACCAGGCTGGGATTTCGACTTGCCATTAGCTTCAGAAATGTCCTTGAGCAGGGCTCGGTCTCGGGGATCCAACTCCATAGGCGGGTTGGCAGCGTATACACCAGTCTCATCTCCTCTATCAAAGATTCCCTGCACTTCGGTAAGATCCAGTGGCATTCCCAAGTCTCTATCAACCTCAAAGTTAGTTTCCCGCTTCTGTAGAATAGAAGACAGGAACGCCGGCGAGGTGATGGTCGACATGTCTACGGGGATATCCAACAACGCCGGTGGACATGGGGGAGCTATAAGCTCATTTTGGTATCTGATACGCGCGATATAATCCTGGCGCCCTGATTTTCGTGACATTTTCTTTGACTCGTTTGCACCTTGTCAACCGTGTATGTTTGGTGGCCCCGAGAAAGTGACATTTTGAGTGGTCCAGAACAGCCGTGCGAAACAACCGACCGTTGGTGAACAGACAGTGTCTGATAATGAAAAAAATGTCAGAAAAAAATCATGAACTATTATGAATTTGTTAATGTGGAATCGGAGCTGAAAGAGTCGTTTGCTGAGATTAACAAGTCGATTCGAAAGGAGTCCAGATCGGTTACTAATCGGATCAATTCCATTGTCGCCGATGCAAAATACGTTAAGCAGGTAGCGGAAAGCTACAATCTACCATTGGTCGCCAATGAACGGTGTGGACGATGGTACATTAACCCTAAAGACGTTTGTGAATCTGTGTACTTTAAATCTACCGATGGTCATACTTCACAATGGAGCTTCTCCCTCCGTAGACTCAACACGCACTTGCTGCCGCTGCTAGGGAAAGCCAATGGAGTTGTCATTGTTGATTCCACTCGTCGAGGCAAGCGAATGCCCGATGCCTTAGCAAAGACGGTACCAATTTGGTGCGCAGTAATGAATGGTGCTTTGTATGGTGCATCCTATGGCACTCTGTATACTCCGCGCAACGCTGTGAGCGAAAGCGAGCATTCTCAAATGGAGGCAAGATTACCGCAATGGGTCGAGCAATTGAAATCTATGCCATTGGACTTTGACAAGATGAAAAGAGAACTTGGATCTAAACCAATAAGACCGATCTGGGTCACTCCTGATGGCTACTTGCCAGATGAACCTCCTTCGTTTTTGGATTTTATTCCAGTCGTGCTTTGTACTGCTTCTCGTATGGTCCAAGATGGAACAGAACATCGGCATGGCTATACATATGTTCAAGGAGCTGCCGATGATCATGAACTTTGGGCCAAAGATCTAAACCCCGACTTGCTATGGTCGAATGTAGACATGCTTACTAGAATGGGCCAGTCTGACGAGCAGGTTTTACAATTGATCACAGAATTGCATGGTAGTCAGACAGACTCCCCTTCTGACACCCAATCACAACGCATTGAGCCTACTAACGTGTTCCTTACTACAGCACAGGGATGTGCCAACTACAAAGATTCATGGGATATTTGCATTCATTTTGCCGAGAACTCACTCAATCTTGATTCTCCATATTACATGCATTATAAATTAGAACCGGGAAAGAAGGGATCAAAGGAATTGCGGACAATTCTGCCAGTGATAATGCAAAGGTTTGACAAATTATACTCTCCCACCGCAAAGGTCCTTCTCATCGGCGAGGAAGGAGATTTTCACATTGCAGTTGCAACCGCAATACTATGCCTATACTATCAAGGGGCCCATGGTGCCAGTGCACTAGAAGCAAAGTCCACTTCGTACATTTCAAAGGATGAAATTAGGAAGCGACTGGCTCTCATAGTGACCCAGGTCAAATGCAATCCATCTCGAGCCACTTTGAACTCGCTAAATTCGTTTCTCATGGGCTAGTTATGTGGAATCCGTGGAGCCCGCAGCTTTTCGCGTTGGGGAAATATACCCTTTGTATGCAAGTCCTCTGCCGGGGTCATTTCAGTGCGTCTAATTTCTTCCTGAGCTTGGACTCCCCCAAGCTCTTCTAATAGCTTTTGATTGTCTAATTGTGCATCGGGGTCTAGGTATCGGATTTGAGTAGCTCTAGACTCCTCATTTTCTTCGTCAAGCGGGCTGTTAGTGTTCTCTACTGTCACTGTTGGAGTCTTTGTAGGAATAGTTGATACTGCAGCTCGTCCAACTATTCGCCGGGTCTTTTTGGTGGTATGCAATCGCGACGTCTCAGATGAATCAGTTTCGGAGGCAGAAGCCCTTCTCTTGTCGCCAACGCCATTGCTATCTGATTCCAATCGTGGCAACAATCTTCTTCCTTGTGCTTCCTTACCATCGAGAACAAACTTTTTATCAGATAGGTCTACCAAGCTTCCTTTACTAGCCATTTCAAACAACCAATCGGCAGAAACAATGGGGATCTCACAATGTAGGGCAAACTTAAACTTGCGAGAGTTAGGAAGCGATATCAAAAGGTCACAATCCTTATTAATTACCTCCTGAGGGATCCCTCCTAGTGCGCGAATAATCTTTGGCAAGTGATATGCTTCAATCCCTGAGTATCCTGATAGGGAGACTTTAAGATCATTAAATCCACTTATATTTCGATGCCAAACAAAATTACCCCAGTGGTCCACAGTTAGAGCCTTTTTGTATAGAGACCTTTCAATAAGCAGTTCCGTGTAAAGTTCATTGCCCTCAAGCTGAGGTGCGTTTCTCGGGTCTAGGTCGAAACTGGCAATAAATAGCGTGGTATTCATAACCCCATTGTTTACTTTTCCACCATGGGAAGTGACTACAGCTCGCAACTTTTCCAATTTCTTGTCGTCAAACCCATAAAATTCAAACACTTGGCCGGCAAACATGCCTGTCTCTTGCTGATTGCTGCCTTCCCGGTGCTCGCGGTCTTGACTCACATCCTGCGTTTCGTCCTGAGCATGTTCAATTCCTGCAGTTTGTGATTTTTGATTACTATCAGGTTCAAGCTGGTCTTTGTTTGGCAGTTTACTGGAAGCCTTGTTATTGTCCCAAGCGTCATCTTTGACGCTTTTATTAACTTCAACATGTTCAATGCTTTCTAGGACACTGCCCCAGATCTGATTGGGGTTGGCGCGATGCCTCTGTGAGATTGTTAGTCGTAATCGAGGTGCCTCAGGCTGCTCGAGCGGTTCAGAAGTGTCAGCTGGAGCCCCATTTTTGACAAATGATCCCACTCCTATCTCATCCTCGGGCAAATCCAAGCTAAAGTAATCTTCTCGCAAACATGCCCCGCGCTCAATACTCTGATAAATCCATTTTGGAGATACAATGCTAATTCCACCCCATTTCTGGGCATACTTGTACTTGCGCCCGCTTTTCGAAGGAGATACCAGATGGGTGACTTTTCTGGTCAAGTCTGCCAAATACTGCCCGTTATATCGTTGTACTAATGAAATAATCTCGGACCTCTTTTCTAAGGAAATGTTCGTGCAGCAAATCTGTAAGCCTTCAAATACACCCAACGCTCCAGATTGAAGCTCCTCGCGGACCGTAGACAGTTCCTCACCCTCCTGCCACCGCCGAAAAAGTGAAGGAATAAAATCCGGTCTGATGAAAACCATATCTGTGCGGTGTTTGACGGCAAACTCGTACTTTGGCGTGTCTCGAGAACCAACAATCAAGTACTGCACATCGCTCATGAGATCAGACTTGTGCACTCCACCCATTGCGTTGACATAATGAATGATATCCCCCCTAAGGGATGCTTCCACTCCTGTGCAGCAAAATATACGGCCGCTGAGGGGAGTTTCGGCCCATTCATCAGAGATCATTATATACCCATTTACCCAAAATCCGTCGCGCTTCGGAACTAATAATTCCCATCGCCAATGAGCCGCGTAAACTGTGAGTATGAGATGCGGCTCCGCGCGGCTGCGACCAATTTGTCGAGATTCGACAATTCTATGAAAATCGTCGGTTGTGAAATTTCACAGGAGCAGTCCATCTTGTAAAAATGCTTGGCCGGTTTAGCGCAAGGCGGCCTGTCAGGCTCCGCCTGCCACGGTTAGGGCAGTTGAGGCTAATTTCCGGTCAATCGGGGCATGAAATACCCCCTAGCTCATTGGACGAGGATAGTTCCAAGGTTGGCGAGTTCATAGACACCAGAGCGAAAAAGCTTTGGCCACGAGAAAATATGGCCCTTCCTGGCGGGGATTCCATTTTTGACAAGTTGGGCAGTTTTAATGTTCGACATGCGCATCGTTCGAATAGTAAGCTTAACCATTTGGCCGAGACTTTGGCGGAGCGTCCCGAGAAAGTATGGGAAGAGTTTAAGGAGTTATATAGCCAGAACCAAGTCATTTTGGCGCAGTTTGGCATGGCACGATGTACAAGACTAATGTCTGCAGTGTATGCAGCATCCAAGGACCGTTATGTATGGGGACGGGTGAACCGTATAGCCACTGCTGTGCGACAAGCGGGTATGAAATTGAACCCTCACATGCATGCGCTATTGATCCGAGCAGCTTATCGATCAAGGAGATTTGACAAGGTGTTCCAGGTGTGGACAGAGTGTGAACAGAGCGGATTTCCTCGTACTACTGAATTGTGGAACTCGTATATTAGTGCGACATGCGGATGCCATCATCTGGACTATGGGTTCAATCCTAAAAGTTCAAAGTATCCTGCGGAAGATGTATTGGGTCCCATTTACAATGACGCTTTAGATCTGCTATCACAAATGGTAGCTGAGGGACTTCAAGCTAACTTACGAACTTACGAGCTACTCATTTCTTCCTTTGCGTTTAAGAAAGACATTGAAGGAATTCGCACAATTGCTAGCTCGGTATGGGGAAGTCCCAACGACAGTGATTCTGTGCCTATCACCAAGTATGGATCTGTAACTCATCCCAATGTCGGAACCCTCACTGTTATAGTACGTGCATTTGCTCGGTGTGGAGAGTTTCAAGAAGGTGTAGCGTACGCTGACTGGCTGCAAGAAAGATTTTCAATTGACCTATCCAAGAAGCAAGTCCTCAAGTTCTGGAGCACCTCCCTCAACTGGGCGCTGTGGACAGCCAGTCCGGAAGCGTTCGATAGTGTCTGGCGTGCCGCTATTAGCAACTTTAACGTCCAGCCCAATCGGTCCATGTTGACCGCACGACTGATACATCTGGAGAAGAATCGAGAATATAATTCGGGCAGAATAGGCAATATCACTGAACTACTCACCCTAGCCCGTAAGTCTGAGAATCTCGGACCCTATGAGCGGGACAGGCTTCTCAAGAAGTTTGTTCATCGCATTGCTCGCAATCTGGCCATCCGAGGTTATGATGCCCGGGCCACCAAGTTGGTCAATGATTACTCTCGCCATAGCCCTAGAGTGCGTAAGTTTAGAACCCGCTTTTACACCTATTTGGAAAAGAGCTGGAGGCATAACTTGCGACGAAAACGATTACCACGGCAAGTAAAGACGGAACGGGCAAATGCCACGTTAGAATAGAATGTAATATAGCATGATACGAACTATGGAATGATATGAATTATAAATTGCGAGGCAAATTTCAACTATAGATTCAGACATATTATTTTTTTAGGCTATAATGTACGCGTTACGGGTTCGGGCACGGACCAATTACAACTCCTGGAGCTCATTGAGAACCATGTATCGAGAGAACTGCAGGTAGAACCATCGGTACCATTTCATCTGGGACTTGTGACCGTAAGACATTGCGCGTCGCAAAAACTGGTACTGAAGCTGCCCAGTTCCAATCACAATATCGTCAGGGACCTCGCCCTGCATCAACTTGTACTGAGTCTCCAAGTATCGGTAAACAGCGTCAAAGAAGAAAAGGTACTTTCGGTAGATAGGGACAGACTTGAGAACGAACACAGTACGGTTCTCGGGGTCAACAGACTTCCATCTCACCGCGCCCTTGAAAGCACTGGCGTGGTTAGGGTGCTCCGACGCTCCCTGGCCATCAAAGGTGACAATGGTTCGGGAAGACACATTCTCTTCCAACATCTGAGCCACCACCTCAGCGTCCCACTCAGTGGAGATGTCATCCTGAAGCTTTGGGTGGTTAATCACCTTTACGTTTTCAGTAGGCTCGGTCATATTAATCAGAACGGCAGCTTGAATAATCTCCTTCTCGCGAACAGCACCTTCACCGTCGGCATTGCCATTAGACAGCGACAGCAGGTTCAAAGGTTCAGAAGAATTGCGGGATACAGAAGCAAGAGTAGCATAGGTAGGGCCAAAGAACATGAGCTCGTCATCGGGGTGCGCGACCACCAGAGTCACTGAATCCTTAAGAATGTCAGGCAACACGCCATTACAAGTGGAAGAAATGAACATCCACATGATGGGCGGCAGCCCAAACATGAGGATGGGTAAAGACATTCGCAGCATTTTGGCGGTTTTTTTGGTTTCTGCTGTTTGTGTGTTGGGAAAGAATGAAAAGTCCTTGGTTCCAAGTGCGGCAGATCCAGGGGGTTCTGGGCGCTTGTGATCCGGCGTGGGGGAAATCGCGTTATGACAGGCCAACTAACATATGATGGAGAATGGAGATGAAGTATGGAGATAAAGTATGATAGGAGGACATAGTTTAGGCAAACGTCAGTTAAACTTGTTACAATAGCTAATAGATAAACAGGCAATGCCCCGGGAAATGCCAAAGGCACTGTCCAAGGCACTGCCAAAGCACTGCGTGGAGTGGTCTAAAAAAGAGATACATGGGCCCTGTGGATGCCCACTAGATGGATAACGAAAGTACATAACCACACAAAGCCAACAAGACCAGCTAGGACTCCGCAAGCAGCTCCAAAACCCAATTCCTCGAACATGATTGGAAAGTAGAATGGGCCAGTAAATCCCCAGATCTGTCGAGTGAGGTTGATAAATAGTCCAGTAGCAACGGATTTGCTAGGATCCACGTCTACCATGTAAGTAATGAGAGGAGTAGTTACAATCTGTAGTCCTGCTGCTGCAAAGGCAGCACCAATCAATGGGGTTACGTTCCACACTCCCTCCTGTGCCTGCTGCATTCTCACTCCCCATACAATTACTCCAAAGATGACGAGGATGAAGCCATTGTAAGACACCCACATTCTGTCCTCAATAATCTTGAGTCCCTTACGCTTGTTAATTCGCCATTTCATCCAGTAATCTGATAGAGGTCCTGACAGAATCTCTCCCAGCCCAGTACCAATAATAATTGAAATAAACTGCAGACCAGTCTGCTGGGCGTCAAGGTGGAACTTTTGGCCCATAACCTGAGGCATCTCCACGGACATGACAACGTTTGTGTAAGCAAAAGTCACTGCATAGGCAGTGCACACAACAAACATTCTATAGTCAAGGTAGCGGAGCAGAGGGCTAATAACGTCAGCAAAGTTGAACTTGTATGAAGTCTGAGTGACAATGCCAAAGAACCTTTTGACGGACCTTCCTTGTTCATCGCCTCGAAGATACATTGTTTCGTCAGCAACAAGCCATCCCAAAAAGACCGCGAAACTCATAAATGCAAATACAAAAAAGACCCATCTTGTACCCGCATGCTGCTCCACAAAACTCATGAGAAAAGGCCCAAATGAAGGACCCAGAGTGAGGAACATTGCCCAAACACCATTCTTACTGCCTCTCTGATGACTGAAGAATAATTCGGTGACGACAATATTTCCCAGAGCAGATGCTGGGGACATGAAAAAGGCTACCATAACACAAAGAGCCATCTGAGTTCCATAGGTTTTGCTGAACCCGCATCCAATATTGAACGCAGTAGCGCAGAATGCACAGAGAGTGAGGATTGGCCGTCGACCAAACTTGTTCATCAATGGATACCAGAACAGCGGACCTACACCCAGCACTAGAATTTCTACCGATGTGAAATAACTAATGTCAGTTAGAGGTCTTTCAAACTTTTCTGCTAAAGGCTCGTAAGATGGGATCATACCAGCAGCAAACAAAGGGGCTAACAATGCCTGGGATGCCACCAGGATCAAGTGCAGAGTCTTTTTGGTTTCAGGCCAATTGAGAGGATCCTTGGGATCGTTAGTTGGCATTGGCTCAAGCTCCAAAGTACCATGACGCTCCAGCACATAAGAAGCCACATCCTGTGGAACAGCTGCCGTCTCTGTTACTTCTTCCACGTAGCCACCAACGGCCTTTTCGGAGTCGTGAGAATTGTCGCTAGTCATGATAATGTGCCCTCAGAGACCAGGGCCCTATTTAAATGCATTATCAGTACCTACCCCGCTGCCCAACGCTGCTTCCCTTGATTCATTCTCGAATGAGGAGAAGTCCCCACGGAAACACTTAAATTGGGAGCAGAATGTCATAGTTATTATCGACTTGGCGGTGTTACAGGCATCGGGGAATAATATACATCCGGTAACGGATATTTGCATCTCCCGTCTGCAGCGGTAAAACGGTCAGATTCTAGTCGGTTTTCATCATAAATAAACCAATATCACTCACACTTAGTCTTTCTACCGACTAGATCTCAGAAAAATCGAACCGATTCCGCTTTTTTCCCTTCTTTCCTTAGATCATCTACAGCCCAAATATCCGTGATAATCTGGAGGTTTTTGTTTTTGCGGATGTTTTTACCTCCGTCTTGCTTTACCCCACACTTCTCCGCAGTTTAAACTCTATCGTCCCTGCATAGCCGTTCTCGTATCTAATTGCACTGGTAGTAGCGGAAGTGTCCGGGGGCATAGAGCGGAAGCCAAGGTGGAGGGACCGAGGGGGACTTTGGATTTGTAGTGGCGTGGGAGCAATGCATGTAGAAAGGAGCTACATGCCCTCTGCGAATAGGAAGCTGATTAATTGTCATTACGCATGGGCCGGAGAACCCCACAATGTCGACCGGCAAGGACTGACCGCCACGAAGGCCCGATTTTCGAATAATAGAGAGTGAAAATGACCAATACAATAATTCCATACCTTCTGGAAAATTTGATGGGTAATCCGTACCCACTAGGTAGTGGGATCCACTGTTCTATCTGGGTAATGAGGGGAGTATGACTATCGGTAATGCTTGGGTAATGCTTGTCCTGCACAAGCAGCACCAATCAAGGGAGTACATTCTACCCCTCAAAAAATTTTTTTTTGTTTTCCTGTGTTTGCTTGTTGGGTGCACAAGCCCCAAAATGACATTGAACATGGCGCAGACATAGCCATTGGATGGGAGGTATACATGGTCTTCAACTTGGGCCCTTGATAGCAAACACCGAAGGGTAATAGAATCAGCAATGCGGAATTAGAATGAATTCGGCGACTGCCAGCACTATAAAATGGCAAAGCTCATAATCCAATACAAAAAACCCATCACTTACTAGAGTGCACAAATCAAAATAATGGCTTCAGTGAAGGGCCCAGAGTAAGATACTACTCCACTTTCGTGTGCTGATTACAAACAGTTCCCTCTGTTTCGTAAGCTGATGATGACCGCACAGTCAGAGTTCAATACAGTAGACGGAATGCGGTATCTGAGCTATTGGAGGTAAAGAAACCACCAGTAAAAAGGTACCATATTTTGTTGCCAAATTTCGAGAGGAAGCAGCTGGGCAATACTAATATACTCCCTCTGGACGTGTCGGGACAGACAATTTTGAGGAACGAGCTGACCCGGATATTTGAATCTCCGACACTCATCACCCATCACCCATCCACATCCAGACCTTCCTCAGCGAGACCTAATACAAATATCGAAGTACAATTATAAACCCTGATATGCCCTGATTGACGTCCTGGGCTCGGAATTTCTCAATTGTACTTCGACATCTGTTGTATTCTGTTTAGAATCAAATCTCCTGGCAATTTTACCCCACACTTTTGTGTATTTGCCCTCGGACCCCTGAACAGCCGCGTCTTTGTTCGATATCGCTTCATCACAATAGCATCACGAACGTGGGACAATGCGGGGAAGTGGCCGATACGAGGGGTTCGAAGACTGAAGGGAGATGTCAAAAATGATTGTATTTGGTGTTTGACTGGCAAATTTGATTGGTAGTGGTACTTTGCTTTGTGGAAGTGTGCCAATGGAATGGCAGAGGTGGAAAGAGTCTCTGGGTGGTACGCTCTTGGCCCAACGCGCCTCTCTACTAGTTATGACCTCTGTACTAGTAGAAGTTGTTGCTATTATTCGACCAATTGAGTCGAGAGATAGAACCACATCACATCCTGCAAATACCGCAACATCGTACACAGGACTAAGCCTATTGCAGGTAAGCTCGCTGGTAACACAGCAAAACTTCTGCCAAAGGGCAGCTAACAGGACAACTAATAATCCAACTAACAACCCAACTAACAGTGGAGATGATAAAGTACAATTGCTTGTCTACTGTCCCAATCCAGTACGCTGTCCAGTTATATGAGGCTCAATTGAACCCCGTCGGCTCTTCCTAAACGGATATGATCGGTCTCTAGGCAATATTCGCATCGTATCCGTCCTGAATTTCCGTCCAAAATTGCCGTCCAAAGCTACTGATGCCGACCATAGACGTGATCACCTTGTATGTGCCCTTGATGTCCTCTTTCAGGTGCCACTGTGTCAGTGGCCACTGTCATTATGCATCATGCCAGACTAATGCTGACGAACCGGCGTCACCTCCGGTCAGTTTTCCGGAACAATCTAATCTAATCTTCAGATCATATCATATCATATCATCCGATAACCTGATCACCACCATTCCCCGGCGCTCAATCCGCCATACTGGATCGTCTAGATCGTCTAGATCGCGTGGTGCCTGGCATTCTCTGCTTCCCTTTGATCTCCTTCTCCCGCCTCCCGATTCCGGCCCTGGCAACTGTGGCGATCCGATCCCCAGCCGCGCAGTTGACACCACTCCTTGTTTTTTCGGCAGAAGCGGCTGGGGGCGATTTTTAGAATCGGTACCCATTTTTTATTAACTGTCATCTAAAACTGACGCCTCTCCGTGATAACACAAACCGTTTTTATTTTTTTTTCTTGTACTCACTTTTAACCGTCAGCGATGGCTGACTTTATCAGGTAGGTAATTTGGCAGGGAAGATTAATGGTTAGGACATTTGTTTGCTAACTTGTAGAACCCAGATCTTTGGCACTTGCTTCGAGATCACGTCGCGATATGTGGACTTGAATCCGGTAGGAATGGGCGCTTTTGGCCTGGTATGCTCGGCCAGAGACCAGCTCACCAACCAAAATGTGGCCATTAAGAAGATTATGAAGCCCTTTTCTACCCCCGTGCTGGCCAAGCGCACTTATAGAGAACTCAAGCTTCTCAAGCATCTCCGTCACGAAAACCTCATCACCTTGTCTGACATATTTATTTCCCCGCTGGAAGATATCTATTTTGTAACCGAGCTTTTGGGTACAGACCTTCACCGGCTATTGACTTCGCGGCCCTTAGAGCACCAGTTTATTCAGTACTTTTTGTACCAGATTCTGCGGGGTCTAAAGTACGTGCACTCTGCTGGGGTGGTCCATCGCGATCTCAAGCCGTCTAACATTCTGATCAATGAGAACTGCGATCTCAAGATTTGCGATTTTGGTCTGGCCCGAATCCAGGACCCTCAGATGACTGGTTACGTATCTACTCGATACTATCGAGCCCCAGAAATTATGCTCACGTGGCAAAAGTATGATGTGGAGGTAGACATTTGGTCTGCTGGGTGCATTTTCGCCGAAATGCTGCAGGGCAAGCCCTTATTCCCAGGTAAGGATCACGTCCACCAGTTTTCCATCATCACAGAGCTGCTGGGAACCCCTCCTGATGATGTCATTGAGACCATTGGGTCTGAAAACACCCTCAACTTTGTAAAATCTCTCCCCAAGAGAGAGCGCATTCCTCTGTCCCAAAAGTTCCCCAACGCTGACCCAGATGCCGTGGATCTTCTCGAGAAGATGCTGGTATTTGACCCCCGCAAGCGTATCAACGCTGCTGATGCATTGGCTCACCCATACCTGGCTCCATACCACGAGCCATCGGACGAGCCAGTGGCCTCGGAAAAGTTTGACTGGTCTTTTAACGATGCTGACCTCCCCGTAGACACTTGGAAGGTTATGATGTACTCGGAAATTCTTGATTTCCACAATGTTGACTCGTCTGCCGTTGAGCAGCAGCAGCAACCACAACCACAACTGCAACAACAAGCTCAACAACAACAACAACCTCAGCAACAACCACAGCAGCCTCAACAGGCTCAACAGGCTCAGCAGCCTTTACATTCTGTGCAAGGAGATTATGTTCCCCAAGTTGCTCCTGGATCATAGGATGATAAAAAGCAACCGGGGAGGTGACAAGTAATGGATGAAACGCTGGCATCAAATTGAAATCCTAATATAATAGATCAAATCAGACACTCTTTTTGTTCATCGTTGCAAGTAATTGGCTACCGGTAAACAAGAACGAAATAGATAAAAGCGTGATAATTGCATGGATTTTTTGCAAGGATATATAAATATATGCATATTACTCGTCTATAAATCCTCCTCGCTTGGCAAGAGCATAGAACATGGAGTCCTTGTTTTTGAGTAGAACCTCGGGGGAATCAAACTCGGAAACCTGGCCCTGGTCCAGGACAACAATGCGATCACTATCCAGAATGGTATTGAGACGATGAGCGATGGTGAGAATGGTTCGGTCCTTAAACTCGCTGCGAATAGTCTCCTGGAGCACCTGGTCAGTTTCCACATCGACAGCAGCAGTAGCTTCATCCAGAACCAAAACCTTGGAAGGAGTAAGCAGAGCACGAGCCAAACACATTAGTTGTCGCTGTCCCACAGACAGATTAGATCCTCCCTCGTTAACTCGGCCATCCAGTCCTCCTGACATACTTTGTACATGACCCTTTAGATGCGACAGTTCAAGAGCTCTCCACAGCTCAGTATCATCGTGGTGGCCCTCGGGGTCCAGATTATCTCGAATGGTACCCTCAAACACTTGAGAGTCCTGAGGAATAATCGACAATCGCTGTCGCAGATCCTTGAGACCGATCGAATCAGTTCGAAGGTTATCGATATTGATACCTCCCTCGGCGGCCTCGATGATTCGGAACAGAGCCAACGTAAGAGACGACTTTCCGGCTCCAGTACGTCCCACAATTCCTACCTTCTCCTGAGGATTGACGGTCATGCTAATGTTCTTAAGCACCAAAGGCAGCTCAGGACGGTATCGAGTCGAGTAGTTGTCAAAGCCAATAGCTCCGGAAGTAGGCCACACAGCAGGAGGTCGGTGGTTCTCAATAACGGCAGGGGCCTCGCTGGGCAGACCAGAGTACTCAAGGATTCGCTCCACAGATACAATGTTAGTTTCAACCTCCACAGTCATTCTGACAATCCAGTTGAGCGACTGGGTGATCTGAAGGGCATATGACAGAGCCAATCCAACAATACCGGCAGTCACACCTCCACCAGGCAGCAGTGCAATGGCCATTCCGGCAGCAGACAGAATAATGACAGATCCAATAAACTCCAGGCGAACTGCGAGCCATCGGTTGGCACTAACAGTAGGGAAGTAAGCCTTGAGATTGAGATCCACTCGAGACTCATTCATAAATGTGAATCGATTCTGCTGAGAGTACGCTCGCACAGTGCTCATACCACCCAGGGTCTCCTGGAAGTGAGCGTAAATGGGACTTCGAGATACAGAGTCCAGACGCTTGAGCTCTCGCGAGGTGCGCAGGTAGTATCGCTGGTACCACAGATACAGCACTCCCAGAGGGACCATGACCAGAATAAACGCTGGGGTCGAGAAGGAAATCACAATCATGGTGAACATGACCTTGACAGCATTTGCAAAGAACTGGGAGAAGGTTCGAGGAAGCAGCTGGTCAACTCGGTAGATATCGTTGGAAAATCGGTTCAGAATACGGCCAATAGGAGTAGTCTCAAAGAAAGACATTGGCGCTCGCAGTACACTCTTGAGCATTCGTTCGTGAAGAATACGAGCACTCCAGATAGCACAGTAGATTGTCAAAATCACCGCCTGAATAGCAGTGAACAGAGAACCAGAAATTCCAAACGCAGCATAGATACCAAGGTACTTTCCAACATGAGGATTCTTTCCTGCTTCAGAGTTGACCTCAGACCAGTGCTTGAGCCATACGTTTCCTCCAACAGAAAGAGCCATAGAAATAACTAGAGCCGCCAAAAAGACAAACACTCCGTAGATGTTGGATGCACGGGCATACTCCTTGTAAACATCCCATTTGACCTGACCCTGTTCAGAGTGCTCCTTGAACTTATCCATCTTCTGACGCTGCTCGTCGTCCATTACAGTAGGCTTAGTGTAACTAGCAGTACTGGCACGTCGCAGAATATGGTCACTCTGTCGACGCTTTCGCTTCTTTTCCAGTGCAGTAGGGCCCGAGTCGGAAGCCAGAATAGAAATTTCATTGTCTCCACAACCGTTAGACGACAGAGTGGAAGATGACTCTGCCAGTTCCTCGTGTGCAGTTACAGAGCTGGCCTCACTTTCATTGTTTCTGCCAGTAGATCGCTTTCCAAAGTCAGTGAGCAACGAGTAGATTGCCGTCTGCTTCTGTCGGGCCTCCTCCAGAGTTCCAGTTTCGGTGATCTTACCATTGGCCAGCATAGTGATGGTATCGGCATGAGACAGGACTGGAATGGAGTTTGTGGCGAGAACAATACACTTTGAAGCCAGCAGACCATCAGCACCAAGAACGTTGTCAATAATGTGACGTCCTACATGCTCATCGACAGCCGACAAGGGGTCATCCAAAAGATACACATCAGCTCGAGCATACACAGCCCGAGCCAAACTGATACGAGCCTTCTGTCCACCAGAGAGAGAAATTCCCTTTTCTCCCACAAGAGTTCCATCTCCATCAGGCAGAATATCCAGGTCATCCCGAAGAGCACAGGCATCAATTGTACGCTCGTAGAATGCCTCTTCGTACTTGCTGCCGAACAGAATGTTATCCTTGACAGATCCATTCATGATCCAAGGGACCTGAGAAGCATATGCAACTCGACCCTTAACTGTCACTGAACCCTGAGCCTTGTAAAGTTCACCCAAAATTGCCTGCAAGAAAGATGACTTTCCACTACCTACTCGTCCCACAATACAGGACAGCTCACCCTTGCGAGCAGTGAAATTGATGTTTCCTAGAGCAATCTTGTACTCAGGACGTCGCTCCCACAAGAAGGTACCGTTGGTAATGTTGATGCTATCCTCGCCAATCTCATTAGCACGAGGAAGTCTCTCCACGGCATCAGACTGCAGCTCCTCGCCCTGGAGGAAGTTGCGTAGACGGGCAGTGGAAACAGAAGCCTCTACCAAAGCAGTAACAACGTTGGGAATAACCGAAAGTGGGAAACTGAGAAGATTGAACAGAGTAAGAGCAGGGAAAACCATATCCGTAGTCAGAGCCTTATCCTGAGTGAGCACAAACAGGGCAAAGGTAGAGCACGAGACAAGGAAGGGAGCGCAATTCCACAGAAACTGGCCAAAAGCCGAGTAGAGACCAATTGTCTTGAGGGTCTTGAGCTCAAGGTTGTTTCGTACATGGTTAAGGCGGGCCATGAAAGGCTCCTCCCATCCGTACAGCTTCAGACTCTTGACGTTGGTAAGGATTTCAGAGGTAAGTTTAGTACGCTGGTCCTTGTTCTTCATCTGCTTCTGCTGGAGCTTCTTCTGGACTCGGGCCAGCCAAGTGTTGATGGGGATCATAATCAGCATGACAGCAACACCAGCCCACATGGAATGGCCGAGAATGGTGTAAAGACTGGCCAGACACAGCACAATCTGGAACGGACCAGACCACAGAATCTGACCGTACTGAGTCAGGTCTTGCAAACGTTGAGTGTCGACCGACATGAGATTGACAATATCACCGGTGGACTTTCCAGCTCGGTCTTCGTTGGACATGATGAGAGCCTTGTTGAAGACAGCCGAAGTCAGAGAAGCCTTGAACCGCATTCCAGTCTCAAACGCCCGCTGGAAGTACTGGTGAAGGGATGCAGTCTGCAGAATTGACACCGCAAACATAGATCCAGCGATCAGGAATCCCTTGGAAAGTGGGACCTCGCCCTTGGGAGCATCGTTGTACTCGTACACAAACTTGATCAGTAGACGAAGCAATTGGGGCTGGACAAATGCCAGCACATCCTGGGTTGCCTTGAAAACAGCTGCCACAAAGAAGGGTCCACCAAACGCTTGAGCAAGAGGAATTGCAAGAGATGGAGACGACTTTGTGTTGATCTGAATGTCCCAGTAGTGCTGGAACTTGTCGGTCACTCGGCTGGTGGTATCGCTCGAAGGCAGCTCAGGCAGGTCTTCCTCGGTCAAGTAAGTCTCGTAACCACGTCGCATGAGCGGAGTCATCCACGAGAAGGTAATGCGAGAGAAGATGTCAGCAAACTCAATGGGGTTCTTTTCAGTGCTTCGCAGCAGAGACTCATAGGGGGACGCTGCCTTGGGCAACAACCATTCCAGCAGCAGAATAAGCACACCATTGAACAAAGCAACAGTGTACAGAATGGCATGGTTCTTGTGGCCGTGGAACGCATTATCGTTGTGCAATTCCGATACCTTTACTGCCAAACACAGCGGGGAAAGCAGCCAGTAGAACAGCAGCACGCCATTAGAGATGAACGATCTCGAGTTCTCCAAGTAGTGAATGCCTAGGCCAATAAACAGAGCAGCAAAATTGATAACTGGAGTCCAGAAGGCAATGTTACTCTGCCATTTGTGGAAACTGGTCGCCGTGAAGCCAATTGCAGCAAACAGCACAATCTGGGCCGCAACCAGTCCTAACTTCGTATACAGTCTCCAGTCCTGTTTACAGGGGATACGCTTGCGCCGCCACAGCTTGATGAGCTGGAAAGTACCTAGCAGAATCAGCAGAGCTGATGGAATGTTCAACACTACTCCATCGATAAAGCACGGAGTCAAAGCAAACTTTGGATCAAACGGACCCCAGCCCAGCTCGTTCTGGCACAGACAGCCAGCAGCAGCTCCTCCTCTTCCTCCTCCAGAGTGACCATGGTGCTTGGAAGCCATGGAGAAATTGGCATTCGAGGTATCATCCAAAATCATGTGAACTCGCATCATTTCAGCATCCGCAACCTCGCGGAAGCCATGATGAAAACTCATCTTGTCCCTTCTTTTTTCAAAAGCCTCCTCCTCGAAGTTTTTTGTTCAGACGTTGGGCAAACAAAAATGTCTAGCTACAGTCTAACACCTAAACCCCGAATTGGTTCTACGCCTACCAGGACAATACTATAACTACTAGATTCCACGCCACAATCCTCAAGGCTGTCGAAGCTTGTAGAGATTAGATTAACAAAATGGCAAACTCGGGAGCCCTTGGTCCCAATAGCCCTCACGTTGCTTTTTTTGGGGGGGCATTTTTCCCATTACTAAGTGCCCGCCGCAGTGAAGCCGCGCAAGCCGCAGGCTGCAGTGCGCCTAAACTGGCAAAGGGCTGCACTGAACATTGCCCGATTGGTACAGTTGCGGAGATAACGGCGATTGTAGTACGCGTAGCGTTTAGGGGAAAAGGACCCGGTGGAGATGCCGTGGAAGGAGCTAAAGGCAGGGGGACAGGGGTAGAGAGATGAGCGAGCGCGGTGGACGGCATCAATTAGCAAAAGGCAGCCCCTTGAAAAGGATTATTTGGGGGTCTGTGTTCGGGTTCCGAATTGGGTGTTAATTTAATCCGTATATGGTAATCCTGGTGCCGATCAACGGTCCTGACAAAAGTGAAAAGTTCATAGAAAGCTCTTTTGAGTGTAGGGAAGGGAAAAGACTTGGTTATATGGATAAATTCAGTTGGAATTGTGTCGCTGTGCGTGCGATGGTAACTATAGAAGTAGGATTTATAGTGAGTTGGGACGTAGCTAGTTGGTCAAACAAAGGATGGCTCGGCAGAGTTATAACTGTCTCCGTCGCAGGCCAAGTGTTATCAAACCTACCGTCTGGCGCCATGCCAACGCTCAGCCTCCTTCAACCTACATTTTCTCTCCATTGAAGCAGCAATTGTGGACAAACGGTGGTGTTAAGGGCTCCTGGAATCGATTGAGATGGTGAGCCCCGCGCGCCACACCTTTTGCGGCTTTCCGGGGTCGTCTACTCGACCTCGGTTAAATGCGATGGACGCTTAAACTGGGCGGTTTCGTTCGTTCTGTCTTCTCCACGTTTCTAATCGTTTCTAATCACTGTTTTGATAGCAATGGTTTCTGTTGGAGGTGAGTAACGCTAGTATTCTGGAGCCTACGTGCCCGAACACATCACTAACTAATTAGATTCGTTCCCCAAAGGGGTCAAGTTCACCTATGTGCCCTACACTGAGGAGAAGGAAGGAGTGCTTGCCTGTGGCATTCCCACCACTTTTGATTGCGACAAGGAGCTGTTCAACAAGAAGGTGCTGATTGTGTCTGTTCCTGGAGCCTTCACTCCTGCCTGCACCGAGAACCATATTCCTCCTTATCTGCAGCGACTGGCTGAAATCAAGGCCAAGGGAGTTGACCAGGTCATTGTGACCAGCGCTAACGATGCATTTGTTCTGTCGGCGTGGTCTAAGGCTCTTGGTGTCCGAGGAGAGATTATCTTTGCCTCTGACCCCAATTCCAGCTTTTCAAAGTCTATTGGATTCTCCCAGGACTTGACTGAGCGCGGTCTCGGAGTTCGCAACTGTCGTTACGCTCTGATCGTGGACCACGGAAAGATCACCTACGCAGCTAAGGAGCCTGGCCGAGAGATCACTGTGTCTGGAATTGATGCTGTCTATCCCAAGTTGTAGTTTGTCTAGACTTGTGTAGGTACTATATTACTTGTGGCATCTAAATTGAAATCATATATATACCTATACCTTAGTTGATGACAAGATGGGTCTAAATTGAAATCATATTATATTACCCTATACCTTAGCTGATGACTACATCCATATGTTGATATGCAATATCGTAGGGAAGACTACGAAATTATGAAATTGATTGCATGCTTTTCAATGCTGAAAGAATGACCCGTCCATCGTAGATGGGCTTTGTAGATGGATTGAAGAACATGTGTGCTTTGCGGATCAATTCCAAGGGAAACCCTCTGGTCTCGGCATTGTGATGAGGAAACATGACAAGGTCTGGTTCCTTTGAAACCCCAAACACAGATTGTTGAATGAGTGCTTCAATTTTCTCGTCGGCCACGTTGTTCTCGCAGGCTACAGTTTTTGCGACCTCAACATAGGTTTGCTTGACATCAAAACCATGTATAATGGATACATGTAACTTTGCATTGGACCCATTGGACCCGTTGGAACCATTGGAGCCATTGTCGGTTTGCCCATAACGCATAACCATGCCTTCGAGAGGAAGGGCGATTTCAAAGCACTCTGGAACTTTTCCAATTGTCAGGCCTGCCTTTGCCTGGAAGCACTCTACGAGATCGTCAAAGTCATTCTTAGTGATGACTCCATTTTGTTCGTAAAAGGAGACATTGGGCACTGAGCACACCACACACCAGACCATAAAGTCACTAATCTCATGGATGAGCCTCCTTCGTTGAGTTTGGTAGTGAATAGCGGCCTCTAGGCGATCGCGGCGGACTTCCTCCTCAATAGCATGGATTTCTTCCTCGGTGACTTCTTCGCGCGACTCATAATTCAACAATTGCGGAGGAGGAGGGGCCACTCTGGGTTCATAGTGAAGAAAGGCCAGTATGTGCTCAGGGCGCCGACTTGTGGAGTTGACTTCTCGAAACCACAGTTCAGAGCTACCTTTGCTGTAGCCATAGAGCCAGGAATAGATGGGTTGGGCCTGAGGAAGGTACTGACAAATAGCTCTCGCAAACGATTCAATTGGCCCTTTAGGCTGGTCAGTAATGGCCAATGGCTCAGAATTGCCTCGAAATGGCGCTTTTAGAAGCTCTGGGGAAGACTCGTAATAATCTACCAGAGCTAAAACCGCATTGAGCATAGATCTCTTGATATGGAACTTGAGAAGCGACATTGTGCTGCCAGAGATTTCAGCAGGATCATAACTGGACCCAGGCGTCAGAATGTCATCCACCTTGAACCCTTTGAATTGAGCGCCTCGAATTCCGTACGTCTTTGGGGTATAGATGGTATAGCTCATTGCTGCTAGGGGTCAGCGCACTCCACTACTTTTATAGGCAATGTGACCTGTCAAGTCCCAGCGGGGCAATGGCATTATGCCAACAGCAGCTACAAACTATATCTAATTCCATGCCTTTACCCATTTCCAATGCAAAACTTTCAAACTTGTCAAAACTTTCAAAACTTTCAAAATGTTACACTACACTAAACCAACTACAAGCCTATGAGCACTATGACTAAATGTACTACCCTCGGTAAGGAACTGACAATCACGCCTTTGGTATGCCGCTCCAGCTAGGGCACTCTTTAGTCTAGTCACCGTTGTAGAGAATGGCGCCGTGGGAAGTAGGCGCTATTCTACAATAAAAAGGAGACGTAGAACAATTGAAGAAAAAAACTGAAATTTCGGCCTTTTATATTCCTCGAGCCGCACCCAACCGTTTCCGAACAGGGACACAGGGACAAAAGAGCTATATATTTTCCATAGAAAGAATAATTGAACAGTGACAACTGTATAGTACAGTACTGCAGAATTGCGCCGACTATTATCTTAAATAGGCCCTTGTGCCTTTCTGCCTCTGCCAGGACGATTGGCAGTTGACGGTCTCGTCATCGTCATGTTGAGCCGCACCGGCCTCGAGGGACACATTTTGCCTGGCCAATTGCTCCGACAAAAATATCGTCCAAACCGCCATCTTGAACCCTGTAAACCAGCGCACACTCACCTCTCCCTTGCACGCGTTGCTGTCCTGTTTGTCGTCCTCGTACCCTCGTTTCAACGCCTCTAGCTCATTAACCGACCTGTGATAGGTCGACCCCGGAACGGCTAAGGGGCCTCCAGCCAATCATGGCTCACCAAATAAACACTTTTTGTCCCAAAATACTAACCCTACAAAAAATCACTTTCCTCAATCCTTCTCCCGTTGTACACTACAACTAAAGGTTTAGACAACTTTTCACAACATGCTGTCACGACTACGGTTTGCCGGGCGAAGATTCATGTCGTCGACCCGCGCGACCCGCGCTGAGGTGACTCTGAGCATTGACGGAAAGGAGGTGTCCATCGAGGCTGGAAGCGCCCTCATCCAGGCTTGCGAAAAGGCCGGAGTCACTATCCCTCGATACTGTTACCACGAAAAGCTGGCCATTGCCGGAAACTGCCGAATGTGTCTTGTAGATTTGGAGCGAGCTCCCAAGCCCGTGGCGTCGTGTGCGTTCCCCGTTGCTAACGGCATGGTGGTGCGAACCGACACGGAGCGAGTCAAGAAGGCTAGAGAGGGAGTCACCGAGATGCTGCTGGCTAACCATCCTCTGGACTGCCCCGTGTGCGACCAGGGAGGAGAGTGCGATCTCCAGGATCAGTCGATGCGATATGGACGAGACCGAGGTCGATTCACCGAGATTGCTGGTAAGCGAGCCACCGAGGACAAGGATATCGGCCCCTTGATCAAGACGTCCATGAACCGATGCATTCACTGTACCCGATGCGTGCGATTTGCAAACGACATTGCCGGTGCCCCCGAGCTCGGTTCCACCGGACGAGGAAACGACCTTCAGATTGGCACTTACCTGGAGCAGAACCTAAAGTCGGAAATGTCTGGAAACGTCATTGACCTGTGCCCCGTGGGTGCTCTGACCTCCAAGCCCTACGCTTTCAAGGCTCGACCTTGGGAGCTTAAGAAGACCGAGTCTATTGACGTTCTGGATGCCATTGGATCCAACATTCGCGTGGACTCGCGAGGAACTGAGGTGATGCGAGTCATGCCCCGTCTCAACGACCAGGTCAACGAGGAGTGGATCTCCGACAAGACCCGATTCGCCGTCGACGGTCTCAAGACCCAGCGTCTGACCACTCCTCTGATCAAGAACGGCGACCGGTTCGAGACTGCCACCTGGGCGGAGGCTCTGGAGGCCATCCGCGCTGGAGTGGCCAAGGCAAACCCCAAGGCAAACGAATTCCGAGCTGTTGCCGGTGACCTTGCTGACGCAGAGTCGCTGGTGGCTCTCAAGGACCTTGCCAACGCCCTAGAGTCTGAAAACGTAGGTGTAGACAGCCCCCGAGGATTCGACCCTCAGGCCGTAGACGTGCGATCAAACTACCTGTTCAACTCGTCGCTGTTTGGAGTTGAGGACGCCGACGTGCTGCTGCTGGTCGGTACTAACCCCCGCCACGAGGCCCCCGTGCTCAACTCGCGCATTCGCAAGGTGTTCCTGCGCAACGACAACTTCAAGGCTGGCCTGGTCGGCGAGGAGTTCGACTCCACCTTCTGGGTCGACCACCTTGGAAGCGACCACGCTGCCCTGGAAAAGGCTCTCAAGGGCGACTTTGGCAAGCAGCTCACCTCTGCCCAGCGTCCCATGATCATTCTGGGTTCGGGAGTGTCTGAGTCCCCTGACGCCGAAGCCATTTACAAGACTGTGTCTGAGTTTGTGCTCAACAACAAGAGCAAGTTCCTCAACGACGAGTGGTCTGGATTCAACGTGCTGCACCGCGCTGCCGGCCGAGCTGCTGCTCTCGACGTGGGCTTTGTGCCTCCTTCTACTGAAGCTGGCTCTACTCAGCCTAAGGTCGTTTACCTGCTCAATGCCGACAACGTGGACCCCAAGTCCATTCCTCGCGACGCCTTTGTCATTTACCAGGGTCACCACGGAGACAACGGTGCCTCCCTGGCCGATGTAATTCTGCCCGGTTCTGCCTACACCGAGAAGGCCGCTACCTACGTGAACACTGAGGGACGTGCCCAGGTCACCCGTGCCGCGGTCGCTCCTCCTGGAGCCGGTCGTGAAGACTGGAAGGTTGTTCGTGCCGTGGCTGACTTTGTCGGAGTCGAGCTGCCATACGAGGATGCATTTGAGATTCGAACCCGTCTGTCAGAGGTGGCTCCTAACCTGCTTTCTCACGACATTCTGGAGCCCGTTTCCAGCACCATTGCCCAGCTGGGTCTGCGAGCCCAGTACATTGACGCCAAGGGCTCCGTCAAGGCTACAAACTCGCCCCTGCAAAAGGTCATCAAGGACTTCTACCAGACCGACCCCATCTCGCGATCTTCCCCCACAATGGCAAAGTCGTCGGTGGCATTCCGAAAAGACGTTAACACTGAGTCTTCTCCTGCTGCCAGCAGCTCAAGCGCTTCCCAGGCCACCGCCTAATCTGTAGAGGGATCTTCGCATAGTTCATGATAAGATGCACAATAATCAATGTATAGCAATGCTATTCCTGTTCTGTTCCACTGTTCCTGTTCCCTGTTCCAACTGTTCCAACTGTTCCAACCACTATTCCAACCACTGTTCCAACCACTGTTCCAACCACTATTCCAACCACTATTCCAACCACTGTTCCAACCACTATTCCAACCACTATCCCAACCACTATTCCAACCACTATTCCAACCACTATTCCAACCACTATTCCAACCACTATTCCAACCACTATTCCAACCACTATTCCAACCACTATTCCAACCACTATTCCAACCACTATTCCAACCACTATTCCAACCACTATTCCAACCACTATTCCAACCACTATTCCAACCACTGTTTTATACGGTTTTAGCTCTCTTCTCTAGTTATTTCTTCTGCCCTTTGTAGCTCTCTTCCTCAGTTTTTCTGTCCATTTCTTACTCTCTCAGTTTAGTTCTATCCATTTCTACTCTTTTCTCTCAGTTTATTCTCATTTCTAGTTCCTATTTATCTCTTATCTATCGGCAGCATTCTACCGGTACGATGTCCCGATATCACTTTGCCACGAGGTTTGAATCTCCTCAACAGATCAATAACCTTATTGACAGCGTAAAAGCTCAACACAGACTTGACCCTTCTAGTGAACATGTTATTGTAGTGACTGGATATCCGTCTTATTCTTCTGACCACAGCGCCTGGGAAGGGCAAAAGACTCTACGTGGCGACACACTTAGGATCGTGTTTCCGGCGTTTGCGCAAGCAAAGCTCGGTGCAATTGTCACCCAAGTAGAGGAGACTACTCCGTGGTATTTAAAGGTGCTGTATAGTTCCTCTACTGGCACCCATGTAGACCTGCCGGGAGCAAAGACTGAGCTGGACCAGTCGGTTCAGCCTGCGTTCAAGCAGGACGTTTGCAAGCTTGACAATAGGCCATTCGTTCCATCTATGGTGTGTTATTATGGCCTGAGCCAGAGCCAGGAGGAGATAGTTAGCGGTTACCGCGACTTTGTTGTCGAGTCTAAATGCGAGGCCGACTTTGTCTTGTCTGTTAAGCATTTTGAACCCAGTTTAGACATGGTCATTGAGGCAATTGACTTTTCCGTAGAAAAGCTCATGGCGGTGCTCAAGACTACTTCAGATGTTGCATTGGCAAAAGTACTATATTTCAAGCTCAAGCAGAAACAGACCGATCTCCAAACCCTGCTGAAGATTGCCAGTCAAGAGCAAACCGAACCAGCGCTTAAAAAGCTCCATGATGCCTACATGCACCATTCAAAGCTCATTACTAGTGAATTGGACCGTGTCGGCAAGCTGTTAGAATCAGTACAGAATCTAGGGTCAGAGTACATTGAGGTGCCTGGTGAGTCGGATTTTGTTAGGACGGTTGATCTAGCACAAAAACATGGCTCCAAATGGCATATAGTGCCCGTGGGGTCAGCTAGTTCTCCGCAAATCACTCCTCCAATTGACCTAGAGGTTCCCACCGCTGCTATATTCGGGTTCACTGTGCCTGAGGTGCAATACAAAGTCACTGTAGAGGATCTACTAAGCAGCGTGTACGATGCAGTCCAGGACGAACATGTGTACGCATTGCCCGAGTATCGAGTCACATATTCTGATCTTACAGACGAGGGATTAGAATGGCAGAGTAAACGATGGAGAATTGTCAGCAAAGCTACCAATCGACAAGAGTTGATAGACCAATTGACTCACAAATGGAGCACTCCAAAAGACACACCAGTCATTCTAAACCTCCAGCCCGAACATATCATTAGTCCCGATGACCACCGTGCATATTATAACAATCCAGAGCATTGAACATTGAAAGATACAATTCTTGCTAATATTACATGATATACGTTAAATGCATTATTCCATTCCGGTGTGGGCGTCCACCAGACTTTTCCAGTCCGACACGCTGACAAAGTAGTACTGGAATCCGGAAACAAACAACACCCCTACAACCAGTCCCATCCATAGTCCATTAACTCCATATCCAAGGGTGAATGCAAACAGCAGTGCCAGTGGTAACATCATAATGTAGAAGAAAAAGACATTGACAACACCGCCAATCCATTGTCGTCCTTGTCCCCGAAGAATTCCTCCACTCACAGCACCCAAGCTATCATTGAGCTGGAAAAGTGCTGCCAGTGGCAGAACACTGGACACCACTGCAATTACTCCTTCATCGTTGGAAAAGATTCGGCCCAGCGAGTTGCGGAAAAAGAACATGACAAACGCATTGGCGCTTCCAGTTGCAATACACAGTCGGAACGCAGCGTTGGTGGAAATTTTTGCTGCTCGCACTGCCTGTGCGCCAATAAGGTTTCCCACACGAGTGCTGGCAGTGATTCCCAGAGACTGGGGAATCTGGTATGCCATTGTGCACAGCGTACCCAGTACTGCCTGGCCAGCCAGAGCATCGGTTCCAAACTGTGCAGAAATAATGGTCAGCACTTGGAAAGCCAACCACTCAGCTTCTACCATAATGATACCAGGGACGGCCAGTTTGACCATTGGGCCCCAGTGAGAAAACAGATCGCTCATTGATCTGGGTCGGACCCAGCATCTGGATCCATCTATAAACACAATATATGCCACTGCCAGACCAGTAAGCACCCAGTCAGTGATAACAATTGCCAAAGGAGCACCTACAAGGCCCATTCCGAATCGCTCGTTCCATACAAGCAAGTAATACAGAAACATGTTCAAGGGAGCGCCTATCAAAAGCACGTATGTAGTTGCATGGAAAATGTCCTGTGCTTGTAAAAAGTGCTTGAGAACTTCAAAAATGTAATACGCGGGCATGCCCATCGCCAAAACTCGCAGACACTGAGCTGACATTTTCGCAACTTCATACTGTGGAATCATGAGGTGCATAATGGATTCCGAGAAAATCCACACTCCCATCACCGGCAGAGTCACTACTGCCAGGAATACCAAACATCTCTGGCAGTGAAGACCCACCATCTCGTAATCCTGTCGACCATACGATTGTGTCGCAAGAGTGTCTAGACAAGTTGTGATTCCAACTACAATTGCGTACCCGCAAATCTCCGACAGGGTCGTGGCTAATGAAATGGCCGCCAACTCATCTTTTCCAATTCTTCCTACTACAAATAGAGCCGAAGCTGCCAAAAAGTACTGCAGAGAGAACGTCACCGCTACAGGGGTGGAGTTTTTAATCAAAAACTTGACTTCATTCTTAGTAGTGGTTTCCACTGCGTCGTACTTGTCGTCAACACTTGGCGGTCCTTCAACGGCATTATACCGTTGATCCACATTATTATTCAGGAGAGAGGTATTCTCCCCTTGTGTATGCATTTTTATCTTTTGAAAACCAAAGCTTGAAGCTTTCTCGGTTTATATACCCGAGGAGTCTTTGGATGACTAGCAAACGGCTTTGAAATCTATAGTGGAGAGCCGCGAGGACTTTCCTATTTGGGCGGCGGTTATTTGAGGGGAGAGCCATCTTGCTATAAACAGGAAGGCCCAACCGAGTACTCCAGATCGAATATATCTGTATTCATTCGGTAGAAGCAGGATAGAGCGAACTGAGGCTCTCTGTGTGCTCTTGAAGAACGATTTTTGTGAACCAGGTATGTAAATCACGTGATCTCGGTAAATTTAAGCTTATCTTATCTGCTTCACCGTTGGGCTCCTCGTCGAGGTGTTATTCGGGCTTGGCATGCTTATATCTTTGGATTTAACGAGATATACATAAGTGTTATACAGAGAATTGGAATTTTTGTTTGCTAGTTAATCATGGCCTAGAAAACTGATGAGAGCTCAATCTATTCGGGATTTGCCGGGTTCTGCCGGCTTTTGATATGATATTATGAACATTAATGAACAGCAGGCTTGAAAGAAGGGAGATATACACAGTCACAAGGAATATTTAGGGGATTTAATGAAATGGATGGAGATACTTCATGGGAATTGAGAATTGGCGTGAACATTATGGGATAGGGTAGTTGTTGAATGGGCGTTATTGCATTGGATTCATTACCGCGTGTAGAATTGAACTTGGAAGGGGATTTCTGGAAGACGATTGGCAGCTCATTAATTAAAATGGATCTACATAATATTGAGTAGAGCAGAACCGGAAAAGAACGTCCTCCAGGAGCTAGTATACAATAGTCCTCTCCGAAATATCTTCTATAGTAGCCGTAAAAACCAACATTGTCTTTGCAGATAAGAATTGAGCAGTTTTTGAAATGATTTTCGATCGAGCACTGCTATCCAAGAGTGACTTGCTGCGGCTCTCTCAATTGCATTGCAACTTCTATCCTCGATAACAAAATTAAAACAAGGGTTGAATGTTCAAGTAAATTGGTACTGTGAAGCAAAAAAATGTCAAAAAAGAAGATCTGAGCGATAGGAGAATCGAACCCCTGTCACTTGCTTGGAAGGCAAGTATGATAACCACTACACTAATCGCCCGCGATGCTTCGAATTGTTAGCCTATCCCTAGACATCGTGAAGCCTGGTATTATCATTGTCGCTAATCAGAGTCACAAGAACAATGGACAAAAGAACTCAAAATTTTATGACTTGCGTGACGCATATTTACACGAGAGAGATTAGGACAACACCACTGCTTGATAAAACAAATCCGACTGCGCAAAAATGAAAAAATATGAGCGATAGGAGAATCGAACCCCTGTCACTTGCTTGGAAGGCAAGTATGATAACCACTACACTAATCGCCCAATTTCTGAAAAATGTTTCAACCATGAACACTGGTGGTGTGATTATTGACCTAAAATATCAGGTTTTCAGGCTGAAATTGGTATATACATGTTGCCAATGTTGATAATATTCTTGTCACAGTCTATTGTCACTATAGACCCCTTAATGACCTAGTTACCCTCTGTTTTCCACGGGTTTCCAACAGGCGGGTTCCGAGATCTGGTCACCCACCTAACAACTAATTGTTGAAAAGCCACGGGAGACCGACATGCTGATGAAAGTGAACTTTGGCAATTTGGTGGAGCGACGTATGAGTATTGTAGTGAGAAAAGGATACTAAGAACGCAAATTACGGCTACATTCCTTTGTAATTATCCCAAGGTCATCACTATGATAAGAATTCGCCCAAATCCTCGGCAAGTTCGGTACTTTTCATGCTCGGTTCGGGCATTAAACGCTAAGTCCGCTCCTGCTTCTGGCAGTGAAAGGGCCAATTCTGGGGTGGAACCAACGGTGTCAACTGCCCCTAGTTCGACCAGCTCAGATAGCAAAGCGAGCTCGGATAATGCGTCTAGCAAGAGTTTCTCCAGCTCTTCCAGCTCTTCTAGCACTTCTAGCACGGGAAGCTCGGAGACATCAATGTTTGACCTCAACCTACTCAACGTTCAAGCGTCGAGAAATATTGGCAAGTTTTCAGACCTGCCCCAATCGTTTGGATATAACCAGCATGTCAAAATTGATAATGAGATGCGGGAAAAGCTGCGGTCTGTTCTGTGGAAATTCAAGGCTCCCATTCGATATGCGTTTGCTTATGGAAGTGGAGTTTTCTCTCAGGGAGCTGCCAGTAAAAAGTCAGATCCTCAAATAGATCTCATTTTCGCAGTGTCGCACACCCAGCACTGGCACTCGCTTAACATTAAGCAATTTCCTGAGCATTATTCAGGACTTCGCATGCTTGGCTCGGGTACAGTAAGCATGATCCAGGACCACTTAGGCGCAGGCGTCTATTTTAATCCTTACGTGGAGATGAATGGACTCAAGATCAAGTACGGAGTGGTAAATGTAGACACTCTGTTGCACGACTTGGGTGATTGGAGCACTCTGTACTTGGCAGGACGCCTCCACAAACCAGTCAAGATTCTTCGTGACGAGCCCAAGGTCCGGTTTGTCAACCAGGCAAATCTGCTTAGTGTACTCCGAGCAGCACTGCTGCTACTTCCCGAAGAGTTTACCGAGCTCGAGCTGTACAGGATGATTGCGTCAGTGTCGTACATGGGCGACTTCCGAATGACGTTTGGTGAGAATCCTAAAAAGATTGATAACATTGTAAGCAACCAATTCCTCAACTTTAGGCGGTTGTATTCTCCGTTTATGGACTCTCTGCCTAACCTTGAGCTGGGGTCTGCTGCGTCCCATGGGTTGGCAACCGATTCAAACGTATCGGTTGCAACGCTGCGCCAGGACCGTGACCCTGTCAAGCGAGGTAACATGGTTGTACGATTGCCAGCCGAGTTTAAGTACAAGCTTTACCGACGATATGCTACCAAGTTGCGAGAAACCAATCCCGACGACCCTCATTTGCGAGAGGCGGTCGAAAAGGCGTCCACAATTAGACCAGACCCTAGTATTAAGACCGTTGGCAGCGAGTTTGACCGTCTCATTGCCAAGGATGAGGATTTGAGCAAGGAGGTTTCGCGAATCATCCGTCACACAGTGGCTTGGCCTTCCATTTCCCAGTCTGTTAAGGGCATTATAACTGCTGGTATGGTAAAGTCGGTCAAGTACTCGTCTGAGAAGCTCAAAAAGTACTATCAGGCAAAGTGATTGTATATGTATATATATATATTTATATAGACAAGCATAGATTATTGCATCTACATCGACTGACATTATTATCGTTTGCGTAGCGCCTCAAACCTTTCTCGCAACGATGCCATTTCGGAGTCTTCTTTAGGCTGCGGTGGTCGAGGTCGTGGACGAGTATCCTCTGAAAGCTTGAGTTTAGGATGAAGATTGTCTGTAGTAGGACTAGGGGCCATCACTGCAATTGGAGATTTCGGGGCCTCAGTTGTCTCTGCCTGACCGGTCTCCCCATTCTTTTCTGCAATTCCTCCACTGCCACCATTCTCATCATCTTGCTCATCCTCTTCAGGAGGAAGCTCACTAAATGGCACATGATACGCCCGAGAAATTTCGCACAAGTATAATCGCACCAGCTCTGCACTAGGTGGCTCTGTAGATAACTTTTTCATCACTCGCTCCGGCACCGCATTAGACGCATTCTCAATGGCGTCTTTAGCAAACTCTCGAGAAAACTTGCGAACAAGCATTTCTCGGATCTGATGCAATTCCTTAACCTCTGTGTGTTGTGCTGTGTATATTATTGTCTTGACCGCCTCTTCCAGACCGGGATCACACTCTGGTTGGTCCAGCAGTCCTATTCGTGCTAACAACAACTCGCAATATAGCTCCAGAATCTCCAAAAGCTCCACATTAATGTCCTCCCGAATTACATTTTCAACCTTGATTCGTGCTGTCTGCTCCTTGCCAACTTCCAGCAGCTGGGCCAAGTTACGCCGCTGCTGCTTGGCTATAGCGGTCTCTCTCTGTTGAATCAACCGCAACCGGTTAATGGCCATCTTCAGCTGGGCCTTCAGCTTTGACGTCGCAGGACTCAACACCGGCATCTTACTCCTCTTTTTCCCCCTAATGGATGAATAAATGGTCTGTCGTTAGCTCCAGAGGATCTTGTCTTGTCGTTCTCCGCACAGTTACTGATACGCTCGCGGGGCTGGGTGGTGGTGCATGCGGCTCACCATCCGATAGTCATAGTGGCGGTATATATATACACAGAGACCAGAGACCAGCGACCAATAGAGGACAGAAAGTGATTGTTTGACAGAAATGAGCTGGTTTTCATCGTCAGCTCAGGTCACGTTCGACCAGATGGTCGAGCGGGCGACATCTGAGAGCCTGCCTACTGGGGAACAGGATCTGGCGCTAAACCTGGAGATTTGTGATATGATCCGGTCCAAGACTGTAACTGCTCAAAATGCCATGCGAACGCTCAAGCGACGGTTGTTGCATGCTAACCCTAATGTTCAGATTGCCACCCTTCATTTAGTAGACACTTGTATAAAGAATGGTGGTACTCTGTTCTTGATGGAGATTGCGTCAAGGGAGTTTACGACGGCATTGACCCATGTTCTGAAGCCAGTTTCTGGCCAGGTGAACCCGGACGTGCGAGAATTGACCCTGCAGTACCTTCAGAATTGGGCAGTGGCGTTTGAGGGCCAAGTGCATCTCAGTAACGTCAACAAGGTATACGAAGAGCTCAAACAGGAGGGCTTTGTGTTCCCTCCATACACCAAGATTTCGTCTGCCTTTATTGATTCGTCGGCGCCTCCTGAATGGGTCGATTCTGACACTTGTATGAAGTGCGGAACCGCGTTTACGTTTGTCAACCGAAAGCACCACTGTCGAAACTGTGGAGGAGTGTTTGACCAAAAGCATTGCCAGAACTACATTGCTCTTCCTCATTATGGTATCAATGACCCGGTGCGAGTGTGCGATGATTGCAATGACAAGCTAAGGAAGCCTTCATCGTCATCTGGTAAACAGCATTCTGGGCCTGTTTCGTCCCATGTTCCTTCTAGCACTACTACTAATACTACTACTACTGGTGCGTCTGGTTATAAGCCATCACCAGGTCCTGTATACGACGACGAAGATGACCCAGATTTGAAGCGAGCTTTAGAATTGAGTCTTCAGGATTCCCAATCAGCTGCACCTCCTCCCCAGCCTGCCGCTGCTGCTGCTGCCCAAACTAACCCGGCCCCTAACGATGACGAAGAAGATGAGGACATGAAGGCGGCCATTGCTGCCAGTCTTCGCGATATGGAGTCTTCAAAGTCACAACCGCAACAACCCCAGCAACCCACCGGTCTATACGATCAGGCTTCAAATGGCTACCAACAGTACTCTCAACAATCTCAGCGACCTCAGCAACATCAGCAACAGCCTCAAGAGCCATTAAATCAAACTAATACAGGATCCAATATGCCACCAGTAGAGCCAGATGACTTTTCTCCAATGGAACAGGAGATTTTGTTCAGATACGTCCAGTTGGTTGAGGATTTGCAACGCGCACCCCCAGGAGCAATTCTAAAAGAGACCAAACTGCAGCAGCTCAACGACAATGTAGCAGCTCTCCGACCAAAGCTCGCTCGCACCTTAGGCAGAACTATCGACAAGTACGACCGACTAGTAGACATGCACGGAAAGCTCACCACAGTAGTAAGGTTTTATGATCAGATGCTTGAGCAGCGACTATCGGAAACATACAGTAGGCATTACGTTGGTGGATCAGATGGACAGTACGCTCAACAACCACCTTCTCAGGCTCCTCCATCACAGATTCAGCCACAATTCTCTGGCGGTAGTGCAGCTCCATATGACTTTACTCCTTCTGCACCACCACTCTCTGCGCACAGTACTGGCCAGCCAATAGCTCCAACTGGTACAGGCAACTCGGCGTCAGACAGCTATTATCCTTCGTTGTCTGGTCAGCCTCAAAACTATCAGTATCAAACTCCTCAGCAGGCTCCACCTCAACAGCAACAACAGCAACAACAATCACAACAACAGCACAACCAGGCTCCATCCAAGCCTGCTGAAGAGCCTGTGCTGATAGAACTGTAACTTTTAGTCTCCGATATATATCTATATGTATTATGCATTTGCTTGTTGACTCTGTCACCACTACTTATTCTATTAAATAGTCTTCTAATTGAAGTCCAATCTCGGCTGCTAGTGCCTTGACAAACTGCCAGGATGCATTAACTTTCCACCGGGTTCGTGAATCCAACGGATCAAACTGGGAGGTGCGCACAATGAGCTTCAATGTAGTCAGAGTAGCAATTTGCACTCCCACATCAATGTTAGAGACAAATCCATCCTCGGGCGCAATTGCATGGAGAATGGCCAGCATTCGTTCCAGATCAAATGCAGGGGCAGCAAGCGATCTAGGATTAATTTTCAGCTTCTTCCGTCGCTGAGTGTCTCGACGCTTTGCTCTGGCTTCCTTGGCCCGGGAAAAGAAACGAATGTCATATCTTGGTGGATTGTATGATGCCAGGTATGCTGCGCACAGCAAGTATTTGGACTGCACGGGGAGCTCTGAACTGGCCCCAGTGGATTGATCCATGGAATCTACTAGGTTCTTCAGTACTGCTGCCTCGGATGAAAATAGATGCTGGCTTTTCTTGTACAGGGTCACAAAATTGGCTGATGCGTCCTGGACTTGGCCTTCCTTTAACGGTCGGATAAAATGGGGCCAGATTCGCTTAGCAGCTTCTTTGATCAACCTAATGTCTGTACCGGTATATGACGACAATGCATCGATTACCAATGCAATGTATCTATTCCAAAATGTTTGCTGAGCTCTCTCAATGCTCCCAGGTGTCGCTTCGTTCTCGGACGCTACTTTGCCTAGATACTCTTGAGGAAGCTTGTGTAGTGGTCGGCTTTGCATCACTCTGATCGAGTCCTCGCGCGAGTATCTAGAAAATTGAACATGCGGAATTGGTGTAGTAATAAGCGCTCGCGGTTCTAACGTGGAAATGGTAAAAATTACTACCAGATTGCGAAGAGGGGTCAGCTCAGGCAGTCGGGCAAACGAGCTGTATAAATCCGAAGGGTCATCAGGCAAGCAGTCTATACGGTCCAGAAGCAAGACATGAGGTTTGTCAGTATAATTGTGAGAGTCAAAGTACTCCTTGACTGCCAGATAAAAAGCGCTAAAGTTTTCCGCTACCGTCTCTATCCGTGGTCCCGCTACTTCACCTGCTTCCTCCGCTGTTTCTTTACCCGTTTCGTCACTGGCAGCTTGAACAGCCTCGATCCCACTGTCACGCCGAATATCTGCCAGCGCTCGCTGAAGCATGATTCGCGTCGTCGAGCATTGATCACAGTTCACCACCGAGTAATTCAGCGGAGCTGCATCCAAAAACGCTCGGAGTGTCCACGTTTTGCCCGTCGCACTGGCACCATGCACCAAAATAGCAGAAGGACATTCCTCGGGCGTCTGGGATAAGATGGAATTTAGCAAATCAAGCTGACCATCACGACAAGGAACTGTTTTTTTCACGTCCTCTAACCGGTCTTCGCTGAGCAGCATCGCGGTATGTTTTAGTTAATCCCAACCCGGCAAGTTAATTATCACTCCGGCCAAAAGCCGCACTTGAGCTCTAAATCTTGCCATCCTTCATTCAACCATTGTCCCTTTTTGCACTGATAATCTCCATGCCGGAGCTAACCAAGGAACAGCTAGAGCGGAGGGTATGTAATAGACCGTGTGCGCTATTGGTCAAAATACTAATTTCAGGAGGCCAACCGGCAGCGGGCTCTTGCTAGGCTGCAGGCCACCAAGGAACGGTTGTTAGCGAACCGAGGGTTGGGTGCGAATACGAATCAGGCCCGGGTTGACAAGGGCAAAGCACCAGATAGGTCTGGTAATTCATCCATCGCTAGTGCTTCTGGTGGTCCTGCCAGTCAGCATCGAAAGGCAGAGGCGAATCAGCCATTGGGTCCTGTTAACCCCAAATTTCAAAACTATGTCGAGTACAGTAAGTTTTTTTCTGCTTTCTCCAGTAATTGCATATGCTAACTAGATTTCGCAAAGATGGTCGACAGCAAAGGAGGATTTATCAACGAGGAATCGGCCGAGTCTTCAAGTACTAAGTCAATGGATGAATGGATCAGCCGGCAGAAAGATGCCCAGCCGCGTAAGTTGTCTGATAAGATAAGATTGCAAACCGTCGCTAACTGATAGCTCTTCCTTTAGAACACCCAGACGCGCCCAAATGTTTTGACTGTGGGACCGTAGAATTGGACTTTCGAATGTACAATTGGTTTAAGACTCGTGTTTGCCGCAGTTGTCGCAACAAGAACCCTGATAAATACTCTTTACTCACCAAGACTGAATGTAAAGAGGACTATTTGTTGACTGACCCCGAGCTTCGCGATGAAGAATTGTTACCACACGTGGAAAAGCCCAATCCTCACAAGACAACTTATAACAATATGATGCTGTATATGCGGTATCAGGTAGAAGAGTATGCGTTTAAAAAGTGGGGAGGACCAGAAGGCCTGGACGCGGAGTACGAAAAGAGAGTAGCAGCGAAAAAGAAGCGTAAAGACAAGAAGTTTTTGGATCGGTTACGAGAAATGAGAAGAAACACCCGAGCCGAGATTATTACCAAGCGTTCACAGGATTCTGGCCCTCATTCTCACGAATGGTCTGAGCCAGTCAAGAATGGTAATCTGATCAATCGCCGGTGTATGACCTGTGGAATGACAACTGAGGAGCTCTCTTTCGATATCTGACTAGACCTAATGATGTGATGATAATGATAATAATAATAGACACGAATATCTTCGATAATAAATAACTGTAGATACTGAAACCTTTTGTGTATCGCTGTCAAAAATGTTAAAGGCTATCGATAACATTCTCCAACAGCTTGAATTGATAAAACTTTGCAACGTGCTTGAACGTTTCGAGTCTGTCCTTGATTGAAGAGTAGGGAACTGTTTCTCCCCAGGCCCCTGAGCACGGGCAATGCTCGGAAAGATCATCTTCTCGAATTCGCTTGCACTTCAAACACTTGATATCCTGAACCTGGTACTTTAGAATAGTCTTTTGCACTTCCTTGACCAGCTGCTCCTCAATTGCAACTTGACTATAACTGCGCTGGCATTGCTCACATACAAATGAGTAGTGGCCCAGTCCATCGTTACGAACCAGGTCATCGCTCTTGCACAGGTCCAAGTCACTCGCATAGCCGCAATTGTCGCAAATGAATTGAGAAATCTTCAAAGACGCAGAAGGGTTTCTGAATGTGGCCTGGTCGCTAAACTCCGGCACCTCGATAATGTTCAACAGATGGCGTCGGAATAGACGTGACTCAAACGCTAACTCCTTGGGCAGAGAAAAGATACCACAGATGGTCTTTACAAAAAGCTCTACTGGGTTCTCACTGTGACCAATAGAGCCTGCAACCTTGGGCCATTCAAACTGGCTTAGAATATCAGGATTAGAAGCACCATCATTGTACAGGCGCAAGAACTGCTTTATCTTTTTCATCAATGGTTTTTCAATCTCGCGGTACACCCCGGAAGCAAAATGTTTCTCCTCCTCTTTGCCATTGACGACAGCAACCTGAGTAGGTCTGGAGGGAGAAGAATGCTCCTCAATATGCTTGGTACGAGATTCCACAACCCGGTGTAGGAACTCTATAATCCAGTTGGAAAGCTCCTCGCCCAAAAGAGAGGGCAAAAATGTCTTCACATGCCAGTGAAGAGAAGTCTCTAGATGAATGTTTTCCGTCACACTTTGGCAGCACAGTCCACCGTAGTTAACGTTATCCATCCATAGAAGAGTATCCCAGTACTCCCGAATGTTCACGTCTAGGAAGTTGAACAATGGCTGGGACCGCAAATACTTGACCACGTAGTTGGCGTACGCATAAGTAGTTTCAACCGATGCCTTTGTGGTGGAAATAATCATTCGTCCCTGGTCTGCATACACAATCTGGGATCCGAGCCGTCGAATTTCTCTAACCAGCTGCACAAACGCCTTCTTTGACAAGTTTTGGACGTGATAATAAAGCTGCCAGTCATACAGACAAGAGCTTGGGCATGCCACCCACTTGAAAAAGCCTTCAACAATTTCACAGGCATCTTCATTATCCTCCAACGCTAGATTCCACCATCCACGAACCATAGAGCTCAGTGCAGATAACGCAGGAGTGGAGAAGGAGTTCTCGACAAACGGAATAGTGGTATTCGACTCTCCTTCAACTGACTCGTGAGCTAGAACTGTACCCTCCGCTTCGTTGATGATGGAGGCAGTGAGAATGGTATTGATAGGCAAGTTACCAATCTGCAGTTCCACGCAGGTCTTGGTGTACATTCCAGGGTTATTCACCACTGGAAGCTCCACTGAATCAATTGCAGGGAGTACACTGTCCATCTCAGAGCCTCCCTGGTCTGGCAATGGCTTTGGAGACCACCACAGGACAATATTCGATTGGATCAGCCTTCGAGCGTAAAGAACATCAATCACATAACCAGTGTCATTGACTGCCAAGTTGCCTAAAGGCACATTTGCAAATGATGCCAGTGACTGAAGACGAGAAATCTTCTGACCGAGACGCAAATAAGATCTCTCCATTTCCCTGATGCACTCCTGCTGCCAGTTTAATGTCATAGGCAGTGCCTTTGGAGAGCCAACATTGACAACGGGGAATGCCGACAGTGATCTAATGAGCTTTCTCAATCGATCAGGATGAACACTGCTCAACGCCACAAATGATCTGGTTCCTCTTTCAGTCTGCAACTTTCCAAGAGCAGAATCCAATTTCCTGTAAAGGGGTCTTAGGTTATCAAAGTACTGCACGTCAAAGTCAATTGACTCTTGCAATTCCATCATCTTATCCGAAGATGATGACTTCCTAGCAATTTCAAGTGCGCGCTGGAAAGCGTTATTGATATTGGGCAAGGGAGGAGCATTATGCGTAGGCCGAAGAACAAATACCGAGGCCTGCTGAGACCAGGTAGGAATCAACGCAAACACTTGAGTGTCTCTAGACATTAAATGAAGCAAATGGATCACTCCAAAATCCTTAGAGTCCAAGTAACCCTTGGACTTTTCTGGCTCCAGCCAATCGAGCTCGAATCCTGACTCCAATCCCTTTCCGAGCAATCCAGGTCGGGAGTCGTCGAGCCGGCACGAAGAACCAAGATGGAGAAGAGCACGTTGACAAGGATCAATGTGAGATTCATAAATCCCTTCAACGCTATGGTGCTTTAGAATGCTATCTGCTCGCGAAAGCTCGTGTTGGTAAACATCTTCAGGCATTGTCAGCTTGAACAGATGCACTGAAGTATGGCCATTAGGCAGACTATGATTGACCTTCGTTACTTCGCACTTCTCAATCTCTCCCTCAGGTAACTTTTCCGACTTGAAGTTCACAAAAATCGTGCGAGGGACATTAATTCGCACGGTCTGAACGCGACCATTAATAAGTGCGTAAACCCTGACCTGACCCAACTTCTCCGAAGGAGTATACTCGAGAATCTGCCAGGTATTAGAAAAGGCTCTCTGAGCTTGGTCTCGCAAAATTCCAGCAAGACCAGTATTGTTTTTGGCACTTGCTCGCTCTCCAAAAAGATGCAATCTACGCTCACGAGCTTGTTTCTGTGCCTTCCACTTGGCCCTAGAGTACCGCAAAAACTCTTGATAATCTACGTTTGGATCAGGGCATTTAGAGGGAAGGGAAGGAATCACTTCTTCCACTTGCTCTTGATCAGCGGACGTCTTCTTTCGCTTGACTGTAACTTTAGCAACCTTTGCTGAGGGTGCATTGGCAGCCTTGTTACCTATATCTTCCATGTCGTCATCAAATCGAATTTCATCGACTCCAGTCTGACCATTCATACTGTTGACCTTGCTAGAGGCATCTGACATGGGAGCCTTGGCAAAGAAAGAAGAAATGGACTGTTGCTTCATGCTGTTATTCTGAGCGCTAATTCTCTTGTCAAGCCAATCTGGATGAGTGACACGAGGAACAGGATTCTTTATACCCTGGTACGCAGCAGGGATAGTAATAATCTTCTGAATAGCACTAGCCAATCTTTCAGTGTAGTAGTCCCAATCAATAATGGCTCGCGGGTCAAAGTCATCAAGCGAGCTATCCTTGAGCCATCTGCGAAGGTAATGGCCCTTTACGTCTGGTTCCGCAGAGAAGATTTCCACGGGAACTGCTCGATCGGTAACAGGTGCTCCTCTTGGCTTTTGGGAGATAATGTACTTACAAGCAAGACCCTTGTCTTTAACCATCTGGTCACCCAAGAATTCGGCAAGACGTCGTGCAGTACAGATGGAAGTTGATTTTTGACCCCCATATTCATCCAATGTCTTGGACATGCTTCGGTTCTCGGAAATTAGATCCATCAGGTCATGGTCTTCTAAAGTTCGACCTTGAGATTCCAGGATATCCAACCAACTGTTAGCGACATGACCGACGGCGTCATAACATTCAGTAAGTGACTTTCCATCCAAGAAGACTCTAAACAGCTGACTTTGGAATGCCTTGATTAATCGCAGCTCTCCACGACGCTTCACCTCAAATCCCTTGAGTTCTGCTAGTGAGCCATCTTCATTGAACACTGCGTATCTCTTTTTAAGTCCCTTATCCTCTTCTTTGGAAGTTGGTAAGATCATTGCACGGTAAGGACCATCCACTTCGAAAAAGATAGAATTGTCACTGTGGGTCTCATACTTAAGCTTCTTCTCATCTACCAAGGTCTGGTACTGATGATTTGTAAACTTTTCATGGACCAGGTGGTTCAACATGACACAGGGATAGGATACGGGAAGCTTCTTTCCATCTTTTAGCTTGAATGTAAAATCCTCCGGGAATGTCTTTGGAAGAATACACCAAATACCGTCAGTATCCAACTCCAGCGGACGGCCAAGTCGCTCTACCAACGATCTAGCAAGCTGAATAATCGTAGCACCTGTCAGACAGGTAACACCGGCCATCTCCATGGAATACCATCGCGAACCTTTTCGCATGACATAACCATAAAATGAGTTCAGAATAACCTTGTGGGCCAGTTGCAGTGAGTCATATAGTACGACCATCTTCTTTGCCTCTTCTTTTGCAGTGGCATCCGAGGATGGAATTTCGTCAATCTTCTTCTTCCAGACCTTTTGGAGTCCTTTGAATTCGTATCTTCGGTCTCGGAACGAACGCACAGTGTTAACGTAGAATGGGTTTTCGCGCTGACAAATGATTGCCTCTCTTTCCTTGGTTTCGGTCTCACGAATCTTGTGGTACACCTTTTTAGAATATTCGGTCAATCTAGATTTGATCAGTGCTGATTGCTCAGAAATGGAAAGTTCATCAAATGCCTGCACAATTCCAGAATCCTTCTTGGGAAACGTTTCTCCTCGAAGAGAGTTTCGAATCATGAGATATTCCTCCTTTCGGGCTGGTAGGAATTCACCTCTCCAAGACCAAGGAAGTCTGCGATCACAGTTCTTACCGGGGCGATTAAAATCACACGATGCACAATCATCTTCAGTAATCATGGAGTCGGGCTGGAGTCGGTTCGTGGTCATAATGTTAGGGTACATGGAAGCGACATCGACATGGTAGATGAGAGGGCATTCAGTGCGCTTTGGGTTCTCCTTCAAGTCGAGGAGCTTGGCTGTGATTTCATTTTTGACTTCATCGTAATTCTCGACATCTTCTAGCTTCTTTTTTCCCTCAACCGTAATGCTAAACTTCAATGCTCGGTCAAGCTGCTCTAATAGTTCATCCACAGCGGTAGTATCAACTTTAAATGCAGCGGGAATATCGCTTCGGAAAACACCTGCTTCCAGAGACTCTACATGCCCTCCGACATAGGTCTCACTGACCAGCAGATGGCCATTGTAGAATCTCTCATTAGGATCCTTATGCTTATTAGGTAGAAGAATGTTTCCTTGGTATGCTTGAACCATTAGCAACATTTCACAGAGGGTTCCGGTTCCTTTTCGCAGCACTTCATCGGGGTTGAGGGGAATGATATTACAAAGAGAGAAGATAAAGGGGTGCACATACTTCATGTAGAGGTAGTACGTGGCCACGGCATCAGACACGGAGTATTCTGCCATGACTTGAGGCTTTTCGATGGCGTATGGAGTCATGAGTTCTGGGTCAATTTCCAATGGGTTATAGCCTAGCTTTGCAGTGGTGACCGCTTTGAGACCTTGACTTCCTTGAGGCAAATAACTGTCTCGTTTCACCCAACGGAAACAGTCCATGTGAGCACAGTGAGCAGACTTGTACTCATCTTCGCTGTCCTTCTGGAACCCGATCTCTTCATACATGCTAATGCCATGGAACTTTGCTCTGGCGTCGACGAAAGGCCAATCGAAAAAGTCTCCGTTGAATGTAGCAATAACAGTAGGCTTTTCTTCTCGGATATGCTCGAAAAAGCGTAAGATTACATCCCTCTCATTCTCTTCGTTGAAAATGGTGAACAGTCCAGGGAATTCAGGTTTTGGAGTGTACTCAAAATCCTCGATGTCTTGAGATACGATTTCTCGGTTAGTGATGAGATAACCCTGGCCGTCAATCATGTACGAAATCATCATAATCTTGTCGATAGAAGAGTCAGGGAACTTGAGCGGAGCCTTTGTGGTCTCAATATCATATGCCATGACCACAGGATCGGCTCGAGCAACTCTCTCGGGAATTTCAGTTAAAACAACTTCGCCACGGTCGGCCTCTACTGTATACCATTTTCCCACCCGAATGTTCTTGTCGATGGACACACGAACGTGATAAGGCACGTCATACTCGTGGATCTGAAGAATGTTTTCAATGGGATCGCGATGCTTTCTGGCTGCCGTATCAGTCCAATCGTCAGATAAGAGTGATGACCTTATGTTAGTAACTTGATTCTGCGTGTCAAAAAAAAAAAAAAAAAAACCTGCGAAAGAGGTTGCAACAACTTACAATGATACTTCAGCGTAGGAATCTTGAATTTCCGAGTTCTTTGTGTTTGCCTCTACAATTGGCATCAACTGCTTTCTAACCTCCATCAGATCAGAAACATTATTGAATTCGAGGCGGACCAGCTTCCTTCGAAGGCCCACCAGGTGGTTAGGTAGTGACAAATCTTCTTTCTCTAGGTGGACCACATTCTTTAGACGGCCCTCAAACCGTCGCCGAAGATACTCATCTACTTCGGTCTCAGAGTCGTTTCTGCAGGAAATTAGAAAGTAAGGATCAAACTTGACGGTGGCCTTGAAACTTCCTCCTTCATCGTCGAGAAAGTAGTAGTCTACTGCCGCCCGACCTTCCAGAGAATCGTCGGTCTTGACGATTGTGGGATGCATATTAATCAGCCATCCAACCTTCTTAGGGCCGGCTTCGTAGCGGGCAAATCCAAACGTCTCGTCCAGGCCATCTGTAAGGTTGGCAAAATCAAACCGTCGCGACTGAGAAGTGGCATCAACGCTTAATTTAGACTCGTCAATTGCGGCACGTTCTCGCCGTTGCTTGACAAAGCGAGTGTTGAATCCTCCTCGCCGAGAATTAGTCCGTGCTGGAGGCATTCTGGCTAGTTTTGTGTCTGTGGTCAAGGTTACTAAGATCGGCTCTTCTTGGAAAGACGCGTTTTTCTATAATATTGAGGCACGGCTGTCCATACCAAGTCGCGTCTGGTAATTAACATTTCCACATACGGTAATATGACGCGGCCCGAGGAGGCATTACGGCATTTCTACGGCACTTTCTTGTCTTCATATCAAGAGGGCCAATATGGGTTGAGTATTGAGTATTAAATACATCAACGTGTCCCGTCATCGAGCAAGCTTGAATTGAGTAGTCCATTGGAAAAAGCCAGCCAAATTGACCTTTATAATGAAATTTTTCATCGGATTGATCGTGGCCACCGGAGCATTGGGTGCCCCAATGAACATTACGTCGGTGGCTGCCCTTGACAGGGACACGCTTGCAGGCCAAGGAGATTTAAAGGAAGTGCTGGCAACTGCAAATATCGAGCAAGCAAAGCAGGATGTCGCCAATAACGGCACGACTACGAACTTGCTTTTCGGTTGCGGTGGCTGTGGTGGCTGTGACGACTGCGGTGGTTGTGGTGGTTGTGATGATTGTGGTGGTTGTGGTGGTTGTGACGACTGCTGTGGCTGCGATAGGGACTGCTGCAGCGATGGGAGGCACATCCACTACGAGGAACACTATGTTGGGCCCGCAGCAGGCGCGCATCGCGCAGGGCCACGCCATGGTAGACTAAGATCCCACGGTCATGGCCCAGCTCATGGCTTCGGTCGTCCCATGGGAAGACGTCCTTATGCTAAAGTTTAATTCTTCTACCAGTTGGCTATTATAATCTACATATTTATTTACTAATCTTTTGGTCTTATGTTGGTTCTCTTGTAATTTTTCATTTTCCAACCTTTTGAGTGGTATTTAACGGTCATATATCCGGAAGTCTACTCAAGTTACATCTTGACCATAACCTTTTTGTCTCAACCGTGGCCTTAACCTTAAATTAACATCAACACCATCACGCTATTGTTCGAATAAACAATAAAACCCGAAGCTATGTCCAACACCATGTCCCCAGATGAGTTGCCCAAATATACGGGACCTCACGAACCTTCCGAAGAACTTAGACCATATTTGAAGTATCTATTTCTAGATGTTGACGACGCACAAAGCAATGTTTTCTTCCGTTACCGTAAGGGTAGAGGATTTCTCTCAGAGCTAAAGAATTATATGAGTGGTTATGTGTACCCCCGGGATGATGCCGTTACCATTGTGATAGAAAATGGTGCTAACGCAAGTAAAACGCTTGACAGGACATTCGAGTCTCTTGGAATTGAATTGAAGCGAACATTTGGTTTGTTTAATTGTTATCAATTGATGTCAGTAAGCAGAACACATGCGTCAGTTTCTGGTGACATCTCCTTTTTAACACGCACGCTTGTGCCTCCGAATTCCCGCGAAATTATGTCGGGTATGCTATCATTCGGCTGTCAATTGGACGCACAACTTTTTTATCAATTGACTAATAATCAGGCTTTTCGGAATGCGATAATCATCCAAAAGCCGATATTCTCGTCCATTCCACAATACAAGGCGGGAATCTTGCAGGACTTGGGTCAAAATATCGTACCCACGTTCGTTGAGGAAGTGGCAGAGCATCAAAGTATTGAGAGCCTCTTGATGAATGCGAAAGCTTGGCTAGGCGGATCAAAGCTTCTTGTTGAGTCAGTTCTAGCAGTAAAGCTGTGGTGTGAAACGTTATCAATCGTCTTTTACCAATTTGATTGCCGGGTCGAAAACTTGCTTCGGCTTCTAGACCAGCACCACGCAGACGACTGGGTCGTGCAATGTCTACGTATAGTCATTAGGTACAAGTGCCTTCGCTGGCTGATCGAATTGCGTCTTGTCATGTTCTTGATGGATCACCCGGATCAAAATTTTGAAGCACGTTCTGCGGGTTATTTAACCCCAGAAATCGAAAGGCAGTTCCAGCAACTCAATGACTCTATTTTGGAGTACAGTAACCGCCTTCAAGCACTGGAAAATGAGGGACCGTATGTTATATCTGCAGAAAGAGGATTACATGTTTATATGCCCAGAATAATGGCCAATCGAGAACTTTTCATACAGCAAACTGATTTCTACGAAAACACTCTCACGCGTATGGATAGAGAAGGGCATGATTCTAACGAAGTAAGTTTGAGGGAAGCTATAGTCACCGCTTCAGGGTTGGTATTCAAGCAATCGCTTCGGCCAGCTGCTGTACTGGGCCCTGTGGCCTTTGGATATACTGTTCGAGATGATATTCACCTGACTGTACCTCTCCAGGCTTTAACTGGACTTGCAGGGGAAATCACACTGGACTCTGAGCATCTAACAACTGTTGCCGAGAAAGCTGCGTGTGACATTGTCGATCTTCATGACTTCTCAACCGAGCAGGGCGAAATTCGCTGGGAATGGATTGAAGACCCCGGTATTCTTGCGCGAGTGAACAATACCACGGTTGACGAGCTGCGACTACGACTTGGTCACTATTTAAAAGGGAGATTGAGACTTGAATATTTGACATTGGATCGTCTTGTGGAGTACGACAGGATTCTGAGGGAAGAGAATGCGCATAATGCTGATATGCTAGAAAATTGGGGGGCTCTGCCCGACGAGAAGGCCTATCTGTTGGAACTTGAACGATTTTCTAAGAAATTTTCAGAATGTTCAGGATAGTCAGGACGCTAAGACCCTTCGAAACTCTTTGGAGTGGAGTGTTCGTCTCCAGTGTTACCTAAAGGTAGCTTTGGGAGGACTAAAAAACAGAAAAGAGAACCAACGAGAGCTCGATGAGCGAAGAGCACGATAGGGTGCAGAAGGACAGGAGCTGCAGATATAATCTTTGTCGAGACGTCGAGATCAAGTATCTCAAAATTTTGACTACTAACTACTATTAACTTATTTATTCATGCCAATAATTGCATTATTCAAGCCAACTAGTGAGAATTGATTTGATTTCGATATCTAGAGACATCTACCGGCACGAATTGCAGCCATGGAACTTGAATCATCGTCGTTTTGACCTGCCAATATATAGAATTCTCTTTGGGCCGTGTGCGGCGCCCCTGAGCTTATAGCAAGTCGATGACTGCCAGACTTATTCAATCAATCAATCAATTTCCATATTTAGAGTCCTACTTCCAAGAGTACCACACAAGGACTCGACCTAAATAGCAATAAGCTGGTTTCGTTGACCCGACTAGCAGGCAGTCGAGAGCACTTTTGACTGCTATTTAAAACCAAGTATCAGGCAGGCCTACCTCTGATACATCGATCATTACTCTAACCGAGATATGCAATGAACCAATCTCTCTGTAAGACCACGATAATTTCATTCAACATTTCGAAGATAGAAATCAATCCGTCGGTAAACCGCTTCATCTGAAAAGACCGGGCCACGAGATGGTCAAAGTAGACACCGGCGATGTTGAATCACTGAAACGGCCCTTAAGGGCGCCGATGCGTTGTTTTACATGGCCAAACTAAAAGGGATATAATTTGTCGAGGCGAAAACCATCGTCGAGTAAAGTATATCCCTGGTAGTCAAGTGTGCCTTTGTGTGGGTAGGAAACAACAGCTGTAAAACAGCTGCACGCAGTAGGGGCTCGTATTTCTTTGTACATCACGACCGATAAACCCCGAGAGATCGGATTTAGCCTAGAATTTGTTCCCCGGAAATCTCTCTGATCCCTGGAGAAGAAAAGAAATGTCGACACCAAGCAGAGGTTTGTCTCCCTTATACCAAGCTCGCAATGAGAATATTCCGATCTCAGAGCTCACTGCTCGACTGCGAGGGCAGCCCGTTAGACTTCTAGAGGTACTCACGTGACATTGCGCATAGTTTTGAAAAATCAGTCCCCCTGTAGACAGCCATCCGATGACCTGTACAACCTTAACCATAACCATAACCTTTTAGCCTCAAACGTGGCCTCATTCTTAAATCAACACCAACACCATATTTATTTCCCCCCTCTCACGCTAGTAGCTTTGGCCCGACATTGTAACAATGATGAACCCCGAAGCTATGTCCAACTCTCCAGATGAGCTGCCCAAGTATACGGGACCTCCCGAGCACAAGCCTTCCGAAAAACTTAAGCCATACTTGAAGTATCTATTTCCAGGTGTTGACGATGCGCAAAGCAACATTTTCTTCTGTTATAGGAAGGGAAAGAAGTTTCTTGACGAACTCGAAAACTATGTGACAAGTCACGTGCTCCCCCACAAACTGGATAGTGACGTTACTATCGTAATAGAAAATGGTGCTAATGCGACTAAGGAACTTGACAATAAATTCGAGTCTCTTGGAATTGGTACAAAGCGCAGTTCTGGAATTTATAATTGCTACGTACTGATGCCTGAAAGCGAAGAACATGAGGCAATTTCGGATGCTCTCTCCGACTCAATACGCCGTCTTGTGCGTCTTGAGCCTCCGATTTTCAGCAGTATCATAAAGAGTTTGCGAACAACCGACTGTCAATTGGATGCACAAATTATCGATCGATTGACTAATAATAACCAGATTGCTAGGAGTGGTACAATTAAGAAAAAACCGGATATTTCGTTCATTCCACGATACAGGGCCAAAATCTCGAAGGCCTTTGGTAAAAAGTCCATTCCTACGTTCATTGGAGAAGTGGCAAAGACTCAAAGTGCTGAGAGCCTCTTAATGACTGCAAAAAGTTGGCTCGGCGGATCAAAGCTTCTTGTCGAGTCAGTTTTGGCAGTAAATCTCTGGCGTTCGACGTCATCAATCGTCTTTTACAAATTCGATTGTGGCGTGGAAAACTTGCTTGAGCTTTTAGAAACGCACCATGCAGATAACCGGGTCGTGCAATGTCTACGGCCAGTCATCAGGCATAAATGCCTTCGGTGGCTGGTCGATTTGCGGGTCCTCTTGTTCTTAATTGACAACCCGGATCAAAATTTTGAAGCACTTTCTGCGGGTAATTTAACCCCAGAAAATTTAATGCGGTTCCAGCGAGTCAACGACGCTATTTTGCAATACAATAACCGTCTTCAAGCACTCAATGAGGAGCCATATGTTGTATCTGCACAAAGAGGATTAAACGTTTACATGCCCGAAATAATGGTGGCCAATCGACAACTTTTCATGGATCAAGCGCAATTCTATGAGGATACTCTAGCCCGTATGGATAGGGAAGGGCATGCTGCTAACGAAGTAGGCTTGAGGGACGCTATTTATACCGTCACAGAGTTGATTTTCAAGCAATCGCTTCTGCCAGCTGCAGTACTGGGCCCTGTTGCCTCAGGATATATTGTTCGAGATGATATTCATATAACTGTACCTCTCCAGGCTTTAACAGGGCTTGCGGGGAACATCACCTTGGCCAGCCCGAATCTAACAACTGTTGCCGAGGAAGCTGAGTGGGAAATTGATGATCTTCATAGCTTCTCAACCCAGCAACGCCAAATTCGCTGGGGTTGGATTCAAAATACCGATGGTCTTTCTCGAGTGAACAATACCACACGTCGTCAGCTACGCCAACAACTTGGTCACTTTTTAAAGGGGCGAATAACACTTAAATATTTAAGATTGGACCGTCTTGTGGAGTACGACAGGATTCTGAAGGATGAGAATGCCCAGAACGCTGATCGACTAGAAACTTGGGGGGTTCTGTCCGTGAAGAAGGCCTATCTGTTGGAACTTGTACGATTTCTAATAGATGATCAGGATGATCAGGATGGTCAGGATGGCCCGAATGGTCCGAATGGTCCGAATGGTCAGGATGGTCAGGATGGTCAGGATGGTCAGGATGGTCAGGATGGTCAGGATGGTCAGAATGGTCAGAATGGTCAGAATGGTCAGAACGCCGAGGCCCTTCGAAACTCTTTGGAGTGGAGTGTTTGTCTCCAATATTCCCTAAAGAAAGCTCTGCAAAGGGTCCAAAAGGAAGAAGAACAACAACAACGAGTGGCCGAAGAGCAAATAGAGAGAGATGAGCCCAGAAATAACAGAGCTGGGCGTTATAATCTCCGTCCTCGAAATTAAGCACCTCAAGCTTTTAACTACTAACTGCTATTACTTATTTATTTATACCAATAATGCATTACTCATACCAACTAGCGATAATTCCTTTAATTGGCACGCATTGCGGTCATCGCTTCGAATCTTGGGCAATGAAACAAGCTTATAGCTAGTTAGACCTAGTCCTTCTGAGTACTTTTGGAAAGTACATAGGACTCTAAGTATCGAAATTCAATTCAATTCAGTTCTCTTTGAGAGCGTGCGGCGCCCCTGCATCACGCCGCATATAATGTGGCGCGAGACGGAAGCGGCTGGCTCGGAAACCTAATTTTTTCGTAAAGCGGACTTAGCTCAGTTGGGAGAGCGCCAGACTGAAGACGACTTCAGTCAAGATATCTGGAGGTCCTGTGTTCGATCCACAGAGTTCGCATTCTTTTTTTCCCTTTAGAAGGGGTAATTTTTTTAACGCAGCAGTTACCAAAATATTAATTGTCTACAATTGAACGCATGTCTAATATGTGAATAGGAGCAAGAAAAATTTCAAGTGTTCATCATTTTTGTCATAACCCTATAATCTCTAGATGTACTAAGTTTACTTGCTCTCGGAAGCAATCTTGAGAGCCTTCTCACGGGCAGCTCGGTCTCCTCCCTGCTCGCCAAAGATGTCCACACCCCAGTCAACAGGGTCGTTGTATCGGAAGTGCTTGTCAAGCTTGGACAGCTTGTCAACGGCATCCTGGGGCAGCTCGAAAACATTGTCAAAGTTAGACTTGATTCGAGAAGGAGTGACAGACTTGGGGATGACCACAAAGCCCTTCTGAATGAGGAACGAAACCAGCACAGCTCCGACGTCCTTGTTGAGGGCCTGGGCAATCTCCTTGACCTGAGGGTCGTCCATCACACGGGGCAGGCCGTAGATGTTGTTACCCAGAGGAGAGTAAGCGGTGGGCACAATGTTGTTCTCCTGGTGGAACTTGTGAAGCTCGGGCTGCATGAGGAAAGCGTGAGCCTCAATCTGGTTGACAGCGGGCTTAATTCGGGCAAACGACAGCAGCTTCTGGAGCTTGGGGATGTCAAAGTTGGACACACCAATGGATCGAACCTTGCCAGAGTCCACCAGCTTCTCCATCTCCTTCCAAGTCTGCTCAATGGAGGTCTCGTGGTCGAGCTCCACCACTCCGTCAGAGCCCTTGGGGAAGTAGTTGTCACCAGGCTTGAAAGCCACGGGCCAGTGGATCAGGTACAGGTCCAGGTAGTCAGTTCCCAGCTCTCGCAGGGTCTTCTCAATGGCAATGGGCACCTGGTCGGGAGCCTGACGAGAGTTCCACAGCTTGGAGGTCAGGAAGACATCCTTTCGGTCCACACCAGAGGCCTTGAGACCCTGTCCGACCTCTTCCTCGTTCTGGTAGATGGCAGCTCCATCAATGTGGCGGTATCCGTGCTTGAGAGCAACCTCCACGGCATTGGCAACCTCATTAGGCTTGGACAGCCAAGTTCCCAAACCCACAGAGGGAATCTTGTAGCCCGAGGACAGGGTGATAGTAGCCTTGTTCGAAACTTCAACCATTGTGTTTATCTTTTTCTTTTTAGTGTAATTTGTCTATGACACTGCCCATGGAGGCGATACATGGGGGTTTATATAGTTTTCTGTCCTAATATCCGCACCGCAAACCATTATGTGGGGGCGCAACTTCGACGCTATTCGAAAGTGCTATGAAGTAATCGCGGCTGACCAGGCAACTAGGCCATTTGGGAACCGTTTATCCGTGGGGGACAATATACCCGGACATGATGGACGTGGAGGGACACTAAGGAGGTCAGTGCGGAAAGAATTGGCTATAAAAAGACTGTATTTGGCGGCAAATTGGCCCAAATTCATGTGAAGTGTCGAGTCCAGCTTAGAAATTAATATCGGACCTTAGCGCACCGAGATGCCGTACTTTGGGTGTCCCCTCCCCCATCCCTTGCGGGGAGGAGGTGATGGAAGTGTCAAAAGGGCAAGTAATTGAGCCACCTTGCAGGACCCAACGGGCCCAGCGGGCCCAAAAAAAGATGTTGAGTGTGGCTAAAGTAGATGGCCCGTCATTTGGGACGGTTTCACCTCGACTTGACTCGAGCTTGCTTGCTCAGTTAATGTCGTCGCTTACTATTTTGCCGAATCCGGGTAAAAACAAATAGTGGGATGTGCGCCGCACCGTGTGCCTAGACTGTATGTTTCGGAAAATTTCAGGCTTCTTCGACAACTGTTGAATAGAAGCTATGAATTATACGGGAATCTTAGCAGCAAACGGGTAGTCCGTGTACCCCTTTGTACCTTTAGTGTAGAATGTCGGGCGGTCGTACTTTGTTAGCGGAATTCGGTGCTCAATTCGGTCTACAAGGTCTGGGTTAGAGATGAAGTATCTTCCCACGGCGATTAGTAATTTCGCATCTTTATCAGTAACATGCTCAATGGCTCGCCAGTCGCCTAGCCCACCGGCAAGCATGATGATTCCACCGTAAATGAGCCTGAAAAAGTCGTTAGACTCGTTTTCCTTCTGGACTCTGTCCACTCCTCCGTCCGCTCGCGGCTCTATCAAGTGCACATAGGCCAATTCCTTGCCATTACGGCGACGCTTTTCCAGTTCTTGTGCCATGTAAGCCCATTGAGGAATTGGCGAGACTCCAAAGTCCATGTCTCCAAATTGCCCCCATGGAGACAGGCGGACGGCCGTTCTGTCGGGGCCAATTGCGTCGGACACTGCGTCAATGATTTCCAGTACCAATCGGGCACGGTTCTCAATTGAACCTCCATACTTGTCTGTGCGCTTGTTTGAATTCTCATGAAGAAACTGGTCCAAAAGGTACCCATTGGCAGCATGAACCTCTACTCCGTCGGCCCCTGCCTCGACAAGCTTTTTGGCCGCCGTCACAAAGTCGTCAATGTACTGCTCAATCTCCTTGAGGGTCAATGCTCGGGTAGGACTGCCATCTACCTTTGGAATATCCGACGGCCCTACCACATTGCCAGACCCGAGCTGCTTCTCTTCAGCCTGCCTGCCCATACCACAAATTTGACAGAATACGAAGGAGCCCTTGGCGTGAATTGCATCAAAAATGCGACTCCATTGTGCCAATTGCTCCTCGGAATATACTCCAGGAGTGGTCCCGACACCCCCAGCAGCATGGCTCACAACAGTACCCTCAGTGATAAGAAGGGTTCCAGGTCTTGATGCCCTCTGCTCGTAGTACTCTATAGCGAAATCCGGAAGAACAAATGTCTTTTCGTGAGCTCTCATTCGAGTGAGAGGAGCCATTGCAATTCGGTGCTTTAACTCCATGCGACCCACCTTGATAGGGTAAAAAGCTTTGCTTGATCCAGTCATTCTTGCCTCTGTCTCTGCTCTGCCTCTACCTCTCAGCTAGATTGTGATGGTTTATATACTGTTGATTGCATTAGTAATGACAAAACAGTGCAATTGCGTTATCGATGGAACCTCCTTGGACCTTGATTCCCCACTAAACTGCTTAGAAATACACTACACAGCGTCAACGTGCCACTCATTCCACAATGCTTATGGTGTTGAAGGTCTATTACCTTTACCTAGAATACATTTACCTAGAAGCCTAGAGAGAACCTATGTTAGTAGAAGCAAAAGGGTAGTCTGTATATCCAACCCGGCCCTGACCGTAGAAAGTTGGCCGATGGTACTTGTTGAGGGGAAGACCTGCTTCAAACCTGTTGACCAGGTCGGGATTGGCAATGAAATGCCTTCCAACAGCAATAATAAGCTTATCGTCCTTGGCACAAAGCTCATTGATAAGCGCAATGTCACCTAGTCCTCCAGCCCTTACTAATACTCCCTGGTAAATCTGCCGGAAAAAGTCATTAGACTCATGAGATAGCTGCTCTCTGTCTACTTCAACGGCAACTCTAGGTTCTATCAAGTGCACGTAGGCCAGCTCCTGCCCTTGTAACCGTCTCTTTTCCAGCTCCACGGCAAGATAAGACCACTGGGGAATTGCAGATACCCCATAGTCCATGCTACCGGCGGATTCCCAGGGGGAAAACCGAACCGCGGTTCTATCCGCGCCGATGGCTTTGCTTACAGCGTCTATTGTCTCCAAAGTCAACCGTGCTCTGTTCTCAATTGAGCCTCCGTACCTGTCGGTGCGCTGGTTTGAGTTCTCATGTTGAAATTGATCCAGCAAAAAGCCATTGGCAGCGTGGATTTCTACTCCATCAGCGCCGGCTCCAATTGCATTCTTTGCTGCTGCCACAAACTGCTCAACATATCCTTGAATCTCTTTCTCGGTTAATGGACGGGGCACGTCTCCATCGCTAGTAGGAATGCCAGAGGGAGCCACCACATTGCCCTTACCCAAGATGTTTTCGGGTGCTCTTCTACCTATCGCTATCAACTGAGAGTATACAAACGATCCTCGGCGATGGATTCTCTCAAAAATGCCTCTCCATCGTTCAATCTGTTCCGTCGAGTGAATTCCAGGAGCATTTGGATATCCTCCAGCTTCCGGACTAATAATTGCAGCCTCTGTGACAATTAGAGTCCCTGGACGTGAAGCTCGCTGCTCATAATACTCTTCCGTAAAGTCCGGGAGGACACTTGTCTTCTCGTCAGCTCTCATTCGAGTGAGCGGAGCCATTGCAATTCGGTGATTCAGTTCCATCCGGCCCACCCTGATGGGGTAAAACGCTTTACTTGATCCGGTCATATCGTCTCTGCCCCCCTTTCTCTCAGCTATGATGGCTTATATACTGTAGGCAGCATTAGTAATGAGAAGACCGTATAGCTGCCTTATCTATGGAGCCTCCTCAAAAGACATCTTGAGTCCCCACTCAATTGCTTAGAAATACACTACACAGCGTCGACGTGCCATTCATTCCACAAGGTGTCTATAATATTTAAGGTCTATTGATATAGATGTCTATTACCTTACCCCCTAGAGGGCTAGAGAGAATCTATTATGTAGAAGCAAAAGGGTAGTCTGTATATCCAACCCGGCCCTGACCGTAGAAAGTTGGCCGATGATACTTGTTGAGGGGAATACCTGCTTCATACCTGTTGACCAGGTCAGGGTTGGCAATGAAATGTCTTCCAACCGCAATAATAAGCTTATCGTCCTTGTCACAAAGCTCATTAATAAGAGCAATGTCACCTAGTCCTCCAGCCCTCACCAGTACTCCCTGGTAAATCTGCCGGAAAAAGTCGTTCGACTCATGGGACTTTTGCTCTCTATCCACTTGACCCGCAACCCTAGGCTCCGTCAAGTGCACATAGGCCAGTTCTTGTCCTTGCAATCGCCTCTTTTCCAACTCGACCGCAAGATATGACCACTGGGGAATTGCAGATACCCCGTAATCCATACTACCGGTGGACTCCCAAGGGGAAAACCGAACTGCAGTTCTGTCTGCCCCAATAGCTTTGCTTATAGCGTCTATAGTCTCCAAGGTAAACCTTGCCCGGTTCTCAATTGAGCCTCCGTATCTGTCGATTCGATTGTTTGAGTTCTCATGATGGAATTGGTCAAGCAAATAGCCATTGGCAGCATGAATCTCAATTCCATCAGCACCAGCTTCAATTGCATTCTTTGCTGCTGCCACAAACTGCTGAACATACCCCTGAATCTCCTTCTCAGATAATGGGCGGGGTACGTCTCCATTTTCAGCAGGAATGTCAGATGGAGCCACAACATTGCCTTTACCCACGACCTTTCCGGGTGCTCTCCTGCCCATGGCTATCAGCTGAGAGAATACAAACGATCCACTGTTATGAATTCGCTTGAAGATACCTCTCCATCGTTCAATCTGCTCCGTAGAGTGAATCCCCGGAGCATTTGCATATCCTCCAGCCTCCGGACTGATCATTGCAGCTTCCGTAATAAGCAGAGTCCCTGGACGAGAAGCTCGCTGCTCATAATACTCTTCAGCAAAGTCCGGGAGAACATTCGTCTTCTCGTCCGCTCTCATTCGAGTCAGAGGAGCCATTGCAATGCGATGGCCCAACTGGATCTGCCCCACTCTAATCGGCTGGAAAGGTCTGCTCAGAACTGTCATCTTATTCAATCTTGCAACAACCTTCCGCAATCTAGACTTCTAGAAATCTTCTAGAAATCTTCTATCCAACCCTCTAGCTAGTTGTTGTCCAACTTGAGCGTTCCACCCGACATTACTGTCGGCATCAAGATTGGACCCTCATGCATGTTGATTACAAATTACAAACGACCCTGGATACGCAGGTCATGGGGTATGGTGTCATCCATAGACAGTTACAGAAGTCATCGAAAGAGAAGTTAGAAGGAGAGAAGTGAGAATAGATTCATAATACATAATGCTAGTCTAAATCAAGAGACATTGTCTTGGTGGCATACTTTTCGCTAAAGTTCATAATCTCGGGGTTGACGGCCAAGTCACTCTGAAGGGTATAGGCAGCTCCGGCCAAGGCAATGTTCATGATTCTTCGCTTTCTCTTGGCCACATTCTTTAGCCAACCTCGGTCCCGGCCTAGTTCGTTCAAGAGCATTCCAGTCAAGGTGTCTCCGCAGCCATTGACGTTGCGAATGTTGTCCTCTTTCACTCGGAGAGCAGGGTAGTGTTGAACGAGAACTCCCCATTCTGGATTACCGTGCACAAACCCAGCAATAGGGTCTCCAGAGAAGGTCTGCAAAGGAGCGTGGATAAATGCCTTGCCCTTCTTTACGTTAAACACTAGGTGAACTGCTAGCACTCCCCGATCTCCCATCTTGACAAAGACGTAGGGAATATAGGGCAATAATCGGATAGCATGAGCTACCGCTTTTGTACCAATAATGTCACCGACCTGAGGGTTGGCGCGACAGAATTTCTTGAGCTGGGCATCAAACCGTCCCGAATCTAGATCAAGCTTCTTCCATAGAGGGTAGTAATTCACCTTGTCATCAAACAATCCCGCTTCTTTAAACGAGTCGTGGAGGGCCTTGAGCTCAAGAATATTAGGGGTGGTCAAGTCAACCGAAGGCTTGGGCCACACCTGGAGATCTGGAACCTGGGCAAGCTTCTTTGCTTTGGTCACACTGGTGGGCTCGAATCCAACAATAGGATCACCTATATCCTGACGGCCGCGTCCTTCTACCTTTGTGTACTTGATTGTGGTAGCCATTTGCTCGGGACCAATGTTTCCATCGAAAAACACCGCCATGGGCTGTCCTCGCTCAAGCTCCTTTTGAATATGTTCGCAGCTCAGCTTTTCTAAATCTTCCATATCAGCGCACGCCATTTGCAATTCTCCTTTAGAGTCATGCATGGCAATGTACCTTGCCGTCCTGGCCTCGTTATTGACTAGAATTCCTGTAGTGTCAAAATAAGGGTTTTCCTGTTTAATCTTATCCAATACCGCTTGACCGTCCGAACCTACTTGGGACACCAGTCTGGTAAGGATCTTGCGTCGAGCTCCAGAATAAGTAGATGCCAATGCAATATTGTGTCCTACTCCCCCGGTCGAGCTGTAGACAGTTCCAGGGGTAGAAGTGTGCATAATGTTCTCGTTACTTGATAGATGGCAGGTAGAGTCCACCGCGAATCCTCCAACAACCATTGCGTCCACCTTGTCCTGAGGTTCCGGTACTGGTGGAGGAACCATTCTAGGTCGGTTAGATTTATAGGTCTTGGGGGCAAAGAGGCCACTAGGATCATAACCTTCCTGTTGCTCTGCGAGATCCTCAAATTCCCCTTCTTCATCCTCGTCAAACTCCATTTCTTCTTCTTCAACCAGGTTTACAAATTCGTCCTGAGCCGTTTCGGATTCCTTCACAGCGTCCTTGTTGGATTCATCCTCTAATTCTCTCTCTGGGACGTCGTCTACTTGGGCAAGTAGGGACTTAGTGACGCCCAGAGACGGGCCTAAAAAATGATTCATAGCTGGAGTGGGTTTAGTACCATTGGTGCTGTTAGCCTTCAAATTGGAAGGAGGAGTAGATGCACGTTTTAGCTTTGCCAGGGCCACAGCAATTTGGGCGGCCATGCTGGCGTTGTTCTTGACAAAGCCAACGTTGGTCTTTAGCGATTGACCACCAGTAGCTTCCCAGATCTGCGAAAGCAAGAATGGAGTAACTTCCTTACCAGTAATTTTTTGGTTTTTCGCCGTTTTGAGAGCCTTCTCAATGATACTGTCAATTTGCTCTTTAGGAATCTCAAGATCCTTTGGAGTAGGAACGCAAAATACGTTACCAGATTTGAGCTTCATTGCCTCGCTTGCCAGAATGACTGCGGCAGCTTGGCGGGGGTCGTCAAAGTTGTATGGCGAGGGCACTCCAGAGTCCGAGGTGAAGAATCCTGGCACATTGGTTCCAGGCGCACCATATGTGCTGACTGCAACTCCCTTGGTCTCCAAGTATTCCATTGTTCGGCCAATGTCAAGAATACTCTTGGGTCCAGAGCACACTACCGACACCGGAGTTCGTGCCAATTCGTCCAAATCAGCACTAACGTCCATTGTAACTTCTCCTTCTCGGTGAACACCACCCAGACCTCCAGTTGCAAACACCCGGATACCAGCCATATGAGCCAGAATCATTGTACCCGCAATAGTAGTTCCTCCCGACAGCTTTTTGGCTACAACATGGCCAATGTCTCTGCGGGAAATCTTGACGCCCTTCTGCAGCGCTGACAGCTTGAGAATCTGCTCCTCGTTCAATCCTACGTGAGGAATTCCCTCAATAAATGCCATAGTAGCAGGAACAGCTCCCTTCTTACGAATCTCCTCCTCCACCTGAGTGGCCATCTCCAAGTTGTCTGGATACGGAAGCCCATGGGTGATAATAGTAGACTCCAGAGCCACAATGGGTGACCGGTCATCCAGAGCCCTCTGCACCTCTGGCGAGATCTTGAGCAATTTGGGAGGGCTTTTGGTCGCATAACCCCGGCATTGCTGCAAATGCCGGGCGACCATATTCATGGCGCTAATCTGGCGCACTCGCAACATTACTCCCTCTACCTATATACTTCTACCGATACTTTTCTATCAGTGATCTTGACGATGATGCACAGCTGCCAAACTTTCTTAGAGCCGCACACGCCGCAAACGGCGCGGTGTCCGGGTAACGCCCGCATCGTGGTGAGGCTACAAGGCTCCGGGGAGTGGTGGACAGTGAAAAACACAAAACACAACCACGCTGAAGGCTGAACCGAAGGAGGCATAACGAGACGGTCGCGGGATAGCGTGAAAGCATCAGCAGTTAGAGATCCCAGTGCGAGGTAGAGCGCGGTGCAAGATACCGTGCCGTTTGGGGCAAGACACATACAAGACACAAGACACACTAAAACAGCGACTAAATTCGATATCACAATGTTCTTTCTAAAAGACCTGTCCCTGACCTTGACGCTGCACCCGTCGTACTTTGGTCCGCAAATGACCCAGTATTTAAAGTCAAAGCTGCTGGCTGACGTAGAGGGCACGTGTACGGGCCAGTTTGGATATATTATTTGCGTGCTAGACGGAATGAAGATAGATGTGGGCAAAGGACGGGTGATCCCAGGGTCTGGGGCCGCGGAATTTGATGTCAAATACCGGGCAATTGTATGGAGGCCATTCAAAGGTGAAGTAGTTGACGCGGTGGTGACGAATGTCAACAAGATGGGCTTTTTCGCTGATGTAGGCCCTCTGTCAGTGTTTGTATCGTCGCATTTGATTCCGTCCGATATGGCGTTCAACCCTTCGGCCAATCCTCCTGCTTACACTTCTGACGATCAATCAATAGAGCGAGGGTCGCGAGTTCGACTACGAATTGTGGGAGTTCGTGCTGATGTGGGACAAATGTACGCCATTGGCTCCATCAAGGAGGACTACCTGGGTATGCTGTAAGACCCGTCATTGACCCGTCATTAAGTGAAAAGCGACAAAAAAAAGATCAAAAAACAAACAAACAAAAAACTTCCCAACAACAACAACAACGACAACAACAACCACTACTAATTCCCAGAGCAATGTACTATTCTAGAAAAAATGGCGTGCCATTTCAACTGATTATGGTGCTTTATGGTTCATGCTCACCCTGTGTATACCATAATCAAAGAACTGACCTCTTTTACGTGTGTACAAGCAAAATGCAAGATTGCCCTTTCTTTAAACTTTCAGTGTTATGGACGATTCGTCTACTTTAGTGTCTGTACCTAGTAAAGGAAAGTTAGTCCAAGCTCACTGTCGAGACTGCTCTGGAACTACTTGGTCACCTCCTCAGTGCCCGGAGCCATCTCAATTGCGCCTGTCACAGACTCTGTCTCTTAGCCAGCAAGAATTGGCTGACCATTTAAAGGGATTGAGAATTATACTGGCACTTGGATTGGTGTTCCCTCCAATATGGGCCTTATGTCCGGTTTACAATGGTCATTTGCGAGCTCAATTGCATGAGGCAAGCATAGACCTTGCTCTACTGGGACCTTCATCTGCTAGCAAGTCTATTTGGAGCTTGTCCAGTCTCCGCAACGTCCACAGCGTGCGTTTTTGGGTGATTATTGGCGACATTGCTTGCGTTGTTGCTGTGGTGGAATTGACAGTCCTCACCATCCTTTGCGCAATTATACTTCCCAAACTCAACATTTCGGTTTGACAACATCATCTACCTACAATATTTATAGCATTTACATCTTATATACCATTCATTCATCGTAGAACCCAATCATTAGCTAGTATCCGAGGCCGTTAGTAGTTTGCAATGGCACCGCAGTGCACTGTTTGCAATCAGTACAGGCGACAGTAATGTCAAGCCCGTTCGGCCTATTTTTGACGCAAGCGTAGCAATTGTGCGTATGTGCGTAGTTTTGACGATGCCAACACAGGTGTGGGAACACGAGAGGGAGAGGAGAGGCCAAGCAAAGTGAGGAGTCACCTAGTATAATCCCATTTCACTGGCAAACGAGGTGTTCAGACTCTGAAGCTCGTCCTCAATGGATTCCAAATCGTCTTCCTCATCATTGTCCTCCATGCCCTCGAGGAATTTGTTCATACGTTCAGACATGGAGTCCGCTACTTGGCGGTTGTTGCCATTGCTGCGTCTAGGAAGCGCTGGCCATTGCTCTTCACCAGCAACCTCCAAGCCCTGTGTGAAGGCAGTAGGAACATGAGTTCCAAGAGGAAGGGGATCTTCATCTGGATTGTAGCTAAGAACACTACCAGTCTCCACACTGCTCTCGTCAAAAGGTCGCATGTTGTTCATAAACTCGTTACCACCGGCAAACATTCCTCGAGGAGCCTCATAACCGCCTCCATTAGTTCGCTTCTTGTTTCCACCAGGCACTCGGGGCTTGGAAAGGGGAAGAAGGCACTTTTGCAAATTGCTGATCGAACCCTCGACCAAGCAGCCCTTCTCGCGGAAGTGGAGCAACAAATGAGACCACAGCGCGTTCTTGGACAAGACTCGAGGGTTTCCCAGCAACACCAGACCGTATTTCGCACGGGTCAAGGCAACATTGAGACGACAAGGATCGGACAAGAAACCAATTCCTTGGTGCTCGTTAGAACGCACACAGGACAGAATGATGTAGTCTTTCTCCCGACCCTGGAATGCATCCACAGACTCTACCTCGACCTCCTTGTACAGCTCCTTGTCCATAGTTCCCGACACCATCATGTACTGATAAATGAACGTTCGCTGACCCTCATAAGGAGTGATGATACCAATCTGGGATGGCTTAACTCCATCCTTGAAGAAGCGAGTGACAACCTTTTCACAGTTGACTGCTTCGGAACGGTTCAGGTAACTAGTACCGCTAGAGGAAATTTCTTCCTGTCCAAGGTTACTCCAAAACATCATAGGAGAGGTAGGAACAGGCCAGGGGAAGGCCAACTTGGGTCGCGAGCGGTCTTCCATAGTGACTCCATTCTGCAGAGTACCCTCATAGAACATGTTACTAGGAAACTCACTGAGCGCGGGGTGCATACGGTACTGTACAGTCAAACGAATGGGCTGGTGTCCAAGGACAATCAGACGTTCAAACAGCGACTGCTTGAGACCGGCCTTTGCTGCTTTGCGGTTGGTAATCACAGGACCCAACTGTTGGTGATCACCAACAAGAATCACTTGCTTACATCCGTGGACAATGGGGATAAGGCATTCCGGCTCAGTAGCCTGGGTGGACTCGTCAATCAGCGTAGTTCGGAATCTCATGTTCACCAGACGGCCATCACCTGCTCCGGAACATGTGCAGCACACAACGTCAGCATTGTTAAGAATCTTCTGTTCAGCTTTGCGGAGATGCTTGATAAAAGTCCTTTCGTCACTCTCGCTCAGCTCTCCCAAGGCGTCCTTGAGCTGCATGAGCTTCACCAACTCTTGATTAGGGGAGTCGGATCGAACTCTCTCGTGAAGCGTCAAATGACGCACGGAACTACTGAGGTGTTCTCGAGATTTGGCAGCAACTCGTACAACCTTCAACCCAGTTCTCTCGATTCGCTCGGCGAGCTGATCGACGGCAACGTTAGAAGGCGCGCATACAAGTACTGGCTCCTTGGTCATCTGGACCAAGTGGTATACAATAGTGGTAGAAACTACGGTCTTACCAGTACCAGGAGGACCCTGAATGAGGGACAATGGCTTTTGCAGCACTGATCTGACAGCATTGATTTGTGAAATGTTCAGTTCAGTGACCCCGGGGACCGAGAATACCATTGGCAACTCAGTTTTGAATACAATGGGGTCGATTTCATGTCCCAATAGGCGGTGATAAATGTACCCGGACACACAGGTATCCTGCTTTGCAAACCTGGTCAATGCTGCCTGGATACGGTTATAAGTAGTGTTTGACCACAAAAACTCAATTGAAAAGTTTGTGGTATCTTTTGTTGGCGCATTGGTAGTGCCGGCCTTGAGCTCTACAGTGACTTCCTCAGAAGTTCCGTCAGGCACCTTTACAATATATCCCATTGCTTCCCAAGGCTTAGTGGTGCCTAAACCATCGTGACTAATCTTGATTCCGTCGCCCACAGATATTTTAAGATCAGACAAGTCTATTTTGGAAAGAAAGAAGGACACAAGGTGACGCTTGGACAGACCCAGGTCCCAGGTCACAGTGACGTTATCCTGCTTTTGAGACTCCTTGAGTTTACGGTCGTACTCGGCCTCGGCTTTTACTAGTGGAGAGAAGCATCGCTGGTATTCGAATGCGTCGTCATATCTAAGAAGCAGCGGGGCCAGCTCAACTTCGGCTGCCTCCTGCAACTGATGCAAATCACTAGTTTGAGCTTCGGGATTGTCGCGCCACAGGTCCTCCAGAGCGACCATTTCTGCCGGAGTGATGTGACGGGCCATCAGCTGTTCGCGCTCAGAGGGCATAGTGACCACCCAGGACAAAAACGACCGGTCTTCAATCAGAGGCATCCAATTGGCAGTGTCCCAGCTCATATCTCGCGTTGACGGCGCTGACGCACATGGGTGTCGGCATAGAATCACCACTACCGTATCCAATTTGGCCGAGATGAATCCCAGCATGAACACATTCTTGTTTCCACAATTGTAGCATTCCAGAACGGTGTCTCCTAGCTCCGAATCAGGGTGCAGCATGACCGTCTTGTGGCGAGATCGCACCAAATGGGTGATAATGTGGGCGCTGGACGAGTTTCCTCGAGAATTGCAAAACCACTTGTTACAGGTCACACACTTGACGACGCTAGAGGGCGAATGGATTCCACAGTAAGCGCACGCATGCTCGGGAAGCGTGGCGGGGTCGTATTGTAGCGCGCCCTGGTCGTCGACAGGCTCGCTGGCCAAACTGAGCGTCTCGTCAGTGACCGAGGCAGCTTCACCCAAGTTTGAGGAAGCCGCGGACAGGCCGCCTCGAGAAAACGATTCATCCAGCTCCGGTTCGCTATCCAGGCGACGCCCCAAGTGACTAAGTGCGTCCATGATGGCAAACTAGCTAAACTGATGTGGTTTTTTTAAATGAACCTTTAGCTCAGGGAGTGGAAAGTCGGGTGCCGGGAAATTGTCACCAAGCCGCACCGTTAGTGGCGCTCCCAGCCGCACCGGTCCCTCGAACCCCGGATTTACACCTTTACGCATGTCCAGGGTGCGTAATTATGGCATTTCGTACGTGGCATCTTGTACATTGACATTCATTTTGAGTTATCGCAAGTTCAATTGGATACAACGGCTGTTTGTCTGTGAATGGCGTGAATGGGGTGAATGGACCTGGGGTGATGAAAGAGGGCGCCGCACGAGGCTCAATTTTTTTATATTTTTCACTTTTTTAGATTGATCTCTTTCTGTTATCTACAACTACCGAAAAGATGCTGCGAAGACAGGCCCGAGAGCGTCGAGAATACTTGTACAAAAAGGCCGTCCAGGCCAAGGAGGCGGCATTGGCCCAGAAACGACAGCAGCTGCGAGCGGCGCTTGCATCGGGTAAGCCTCTGCCTAAAGAGATTGGTGACGATGAGAAATTTCAGCAAGATTTCAAATACGACGAGTCATTAAATGAGGAGGTCGACGACGAGTACTCTGCTTTGAGTGGCATTCAGGATCCTAAGATTGTAGTGACAACGTCCCGAGACCCCAGCACTAAACTGAGCCAGTTTGCCAAAGAGGTCAAGCTGCTGTTTCCTACGGCCATTCGTCTGAATCGAGGTAACGCCATTGTACCATCGTTGGTTTCAGCATGCCAGAATTCCGGCACCACTGATCTGATCATTCTCAATGAGCACCGAGGAGTGCCTACTGCTCTTACCATTTCTCATTTCCCTCACGGACCTACTGCATCCTTTTCTCTGCATAACGTAGTGCTACGACACGACATTGAAAACCCAGGCAACCAGTCTGAAGCGTACCCTCACTTAATTTTTGAAAACTTTACTTCGCCTCTGGGTAAGCGAGTGGTGCAGGTTCTCAAGCACCTGTTTCCTCCAGGAGTGAAGAAGGACTCTGCACGAGTGATTACGTTTGCCAATTCGGGCGATTTCATTTCAGTGCGCCAGCACGTATACGTCAAGACTCGAGAAGGAGTAGAATTGGCAGAAGTTGGACCACGATTCGAAATGAAGCTGTTTGAGCTGCGACTGGGAACCGTAGACAACAAGGATGCCGATGTGGAATGGCGACACCGAGGATTCATTCGCACTGCAAACAAGAAGGATTATCTGTAACGAAACTACTAATGACCATACATAATATATACGCATGAAGCGAATCTATTAGTCCTGACATACGCAATTATGGGCGTCAAAAATAAATAGGTTGATAACGATGTTTTTTTGGTTTGGTTGGCCTAGCCATGGCCGGCGATTTCGCCAGTGTTTCGACGCAGAGTCTCGCGCATGGACGTGACGGTCATTTCGTCGTCATCTCCCGAAGAAATGGGCGACACCAGGGGTGAGGTCGGGCCACCACCACCGCCACCACTTTGTACTGGAGACAGAGACCGGTGAGACTTTATGGAGCTAGCTCCATGAGGCAATTGATGCTGTTGGTTTGGCTGTTGATTTGGTTGTTGCTGCTGCTGGCCTGGCTGGTGCTCGGCCGACAGAATGTCGGCAAATGAATAAAAACTGAGCACATGGCGGGAGCTCTCGCTGCCGGTGGGACTGGGCACGTTTGCTTCGTCAACTCCCAAGCCTACTGAGGTGTTGATAGCTGGCGGGGCGTGCTTTGAAAACTGAGCAGCAGGAGGCAGAGGAGGAGACGCAATTTGGCTAAAGTTACCCGGGAAGGCCGGGGCAGCGTTTTGGCTGTCGACAGGAGACGATGCTCCAGTGGACTCCCCAGTAGGAGGAGGAGACCGCATGATAGAGGACGACCGATGACGAAGAGACACTACTTCAATCTGATCGGGGTCAAAGTTTGCATCGGTGATTGCATTTGCCGATGCCTCCAGCACTGGGGGGATGTAGTCCTCCTGGTAGTGAAGCCCCAAGGCCGAAGTCTTTTCGTCCAAGTCACCCTGGACGGAGCGCTCAAAAATGAGCGAAGAGGCCGGAGACGAGAAACCCCCTGAGCCGGAGGTTACCGAAGACTGGTGCATTGGGGACAGAGAATACTCCCGGAACGACTGCGGAGAGCCGACCTCATTGGGCTCATTTCCGTTACCAGGGATGCCAGCATTACCAGAGACACCAGAGGCACCAGGGATGCCAGCAGCGCCAGCAGTGCCAGCACCGACAGTGTTGCCAGTGTCTCCTGACATGTCAGCACTGCCAGCACTGCCATTACGAGTACTATCACCGGCCCCGCCAGAATTACTATTGGCAGTACCAGCACTGGCGTCAGTATAGACTGTAGTCGTTGTGGTTGAGGTGGTGGTAGTTTTTGTGGTTGTGATGGTATTTGCACTGGTAGCAGTGGTGGTGGCACCACCACCCGGTCTGGACTGTGTGTTTTCGGGGGTCTCGGGATTATGTTCAGTTTGCTCAGCTTGCCTCTGCTTTCCGGCCTGCTTTGTTTGGTCCATGACAACTGACGACCGACGAGGGGCCCGGAAGGACAGGCGAGAGAGACGCCGTAGAAAGCGGGTGTTTGTAGGTGACGACGAGGACACGGTGGGCGAGTCGCCAGACGACGAAGAGTGGGTTAACGACATTGATGACTGATGGCGGTCATTCAACAGCGATTCAATAGATATAGACCCCGTGTGCGTTGGACGACGAAGCGGAGCAGCAGTACACGAAGCGTACGATTGTGAGAGATGGCCGATTTGTGAGGCTTGTCGAAGCGTCAGCTCCTCTTCTCGGGACAAAGGTTCATCTACGTTAGTAACTTGCACGGGGAATCTGCGAGACCAATTTCCAAAAACCAGTTCAAAACGAGCTAAAGGAAATTCAGAGGTACGATCTCGTATTTTTTTTGGTTGGTGGTCTGTGAGTCAAGCAACTGGGTTTAAATACCAATCAATGCCCCCCGCCCTCCTGGGGAAACCGTACCCTTCTCGGCGACCCGGACCGGAACCACTAAATCCGGACGGCCCTTCCGAGAGGCCACAAAGACGCCTGCGCCGTATGGCGCGCGGCGCTCCACACGTCATGGGGCCCAACAATGTTACAGCAACCCGCCCCTGGAATGCGTAGCAACCGCAACTGGCGCTGATACGGACGCAGCGTAGCGTACTAGATGCACGCAGCGTGGCTGCACTAGCTGGCGTACTCGTTATCTAGCAGCGTAGTAGCAGCTAGCCGCGAGCAGCCAGCCAGGCACCAGGTTCGGCATTCCGTCTAGGGCGGCCAAGGCTAAGCCCTGAACCGTAATTTTATAGAGCCGCCCGGACAAAGACATTGGCATCACAGTGATGGTACAGTGTACGGTGAACAGTGTACGTGAACGGAGAACCAATTGATCCAGTTATTGATTGCGGTGATTGACTGGTTTAAACCCTGTTCCTTACTTCAGTACCTTAGTACTCTTTAGTACGTTCATCAGTACCTCTTCCCTTTCCATTAGGCACATTAAGTCCCTATGGTCCCATTAGTCCCTTTGGCCAGTGGCCCCTCTTTTACTTACCTAGTCCTAGGTCCAAATCCTCATCGTCGCTTTCGTCGCGCCGGAGAAATCGCTTCAAGTTGCGCGACGACAGCACCCGAACCCCCATTCCAACATTCAATGTGCTAATAAAAGTGCGTTGAGTGCGCAAGTAGCGATCTCTGTCGTTTATATCTCCACTTGTTTATTTTTCCTCGGGCCTTGTTTGAGTGCCTAATCGTGGTTGGTTCAGTTCCTAAACCAGTAATGCACAGAGCTCTGATCCCCCTCACTGTAATTTTAGTACACAGCTGCACGGCTGCTATCTCCAGCCACCTTTGTTCGTTACACAGGCGTGGAAGATCCCTCTATCATACATCAATAGGGGTAGGGATCAGGAGAAACAGATGTGCTATAGATTTGCTATAGGAACAAAATAGAGGTAGAGATCGAGTGGAGATCGAGGTAGAGAGCGGGTGAGTGCGGGTGAGTGCGGGTGAGTGCGGTTGAGTGCGGAAGTGTGCGGTTGAGACGCGCTGGCTGCAGGAGGATGGAGTAGACAAGGACGTAGACGTCATGCCGGTACAGGGCGAGACAGGACAGGTACTAGTGATGTTCACGGAACTAAGACAAGTAGCAAAAGCAAGGCAAATGAGGTAAATAGAGGTAAAAAGGTAAAAAGGTAAAAGAGGTAAAAGAGGTAAGAGGAAATGAAAACAGCCAGTAGTCAGTAGCAGTAGACAATAGCAGTAGACAGTAGCAGTAGTCAGGACAGTCCAAGGTGTACCAACTGTGGTACCAACTGTGGTACAAACGATGGTACGCTGTGATAGTAACCTCTGGATTCAATTGATCATCTAAAATCATTATTAGTTACTCCGGGTTATAATTCAATTGACCATCCAATGAACCACAATATTACTAGGAATAATTCAATTGTCTAATGAATTCTAATGAACCACCATAGTACTCCTGGGAATAATCAATCTATCATATAATATTCTCATGAATCACCGTATTACTCCTGGGAATAATGAATCATCTAGTTGCTCTGAGCTATCTATAATTTAATCATCTATGGTATGAGCAGTTATTTATCAGTAGTCACTAGTCTCGAGAGATACTCCATAAAGTCTTGAAGACTCACATCGTCAGTGAGAATAGTACCTGCAAAGCCTCGAGACCGCGAGGGATTCAATCGTGACAACAAGAACCGAGCTTGCGACCCTCCGGCATCCGTATCAATGAATCGAGGCAAGGGGAACCGGTCTTGAAGCAGCTCGGATGCGTCCTGACGTGGCTGGTCTAACAATGCTGCAAAGTTTGCGTACTCAGGGTCCTGGTCGTATCCGGCGCGCTTCCACGCTGCAATGGTCTCTCCGCGCCAAATGACAAGGTGGAAGAAGGTATCTAGCAGCAAGATTACATCCGGGCCAATTGACTCGGCGTCCAGTAGCACCGGCTCGGGCTCTCTGTCAATGCGGTAAGCGGTCAGCGTAGGCTGCACCATCACCAAGTCATCTCCTACCCCCTGATGGTTAAACACATGCCTGTAGTACGCACTCTCGTCGGGCGAATTGTTAAACACCTGCAGCAGAGGACACCGGCGCAGATGATACATGAATTGAGGGAATAGCGTCATGTTGGGCGGCACCCTGAATGACGTTGGCTCATTGCGCATGTAATTGCCAAACTTTGTGCATGCCTTGACCAACGTGCTGTCTACCCACCGTATAACGTCGGCAATAGGCATGCCAGTCTCGGCCTTGTGAATCGCCAACCGCGATACTACTGCAATTGCAGCCTCCTGATCAAACGATGGCCCAAGCCCTAATGGTCCCGCCTGGTTTACTGCTCTACATATGGTCGTCACTCGTAGCCGGTACTGTCCAGATGCCAGCATGTAATGGGTGACAAACTGGATAACTGCCTGTTGTTCCTGCTGCTGCTGCTGTTGTTGTTGTTGTTGTTTCTTGTTTTTGGACGGCACATCAAAAATAATCGTCATACTAGTCTTGTCGTTGATTCCGCACAGCAGCCACGAGCTAGTGCCTCCAAGTCCAACTTCTGTCTCCGCCACATGCAAATTACGGTTCCCTAGTCCTCTGCCATGGCCAATTAGTCCCGAAACCTTGACGTGACTGGACATTTTCACCTCTACATTAGCCATAAACTTCATTGCCACTTGTCCGCTATCGTCGGCATTGAACAGTCGCAAGTACGATTGCTTGAAAATGGCAGTGCCAAACGCATCCGTAAGCACCAGCGCGCCTCCTGTAGCTCTAGACATTTCCTGCATCTCTTCTAGTCCAATCTGATCGTAGCACCCGGCAAACAAATCCACAATTGTGCCATTATGTGACGCTCGCTTGGCAAGTTCCCCGTAGTACGCCTTTGCCTTTTTGTGGTGCGTTGCCCGCTCCTCTACAATGTCGTGGTGAGACCGAATTGGCTCCTTTAGCTGCTGTGCAACAATCATTCCTGGTCCGTACGTGCAAGGACCTGCTGAAAACAGCATCATTCGCGACGCACAATTAGGATACGACGCCTCTAGCAGACTCATTCCTACGTTAAGGGCACATCCCACCGCTCGGGCGGGTCTTTCTCCAGACGACACCGAAAACGAATCATGCAAAAGCTGCTCCAACAAGTTTGTGAGCTGAAATTCCGCCTCCTGGACTGGCAAAATGTACCGAGAGGCAACCTTAAGTGCCGTCTGCGCGGGCCTCGTGTGAGTATTCCCCAGCACAAGGAACCCCAGCGTCTCTTTAATGTCCTTTGGCGCATACTCCTTACCTCCGTTAAACACCATCGACTTTGGTCCCCCCTCATTCGACGCAAGCTCATGTAAATACACGTGTCGTCCAAATGATATCAACCCCACTAGCGCATTAGGCGGAATTAAGCTCAATGACACCAGCAGAGCGTCCTTCAAAGCTGCAAAGTCCTCTGAATCAACACAGGTATCTACTACAAACATGAACACTGGCGGGAACGAGTTTACATGGCTCAATTGATACTCCACCGTCGTGGACCCTGGCTGGAGCTCGATTGGAAGCTGAGTAGGACTAGTCACGTACCCTGGAGGCAGAGCATTACGCTGATTACACAATCGACAGATCCATACCCCGCTGTTCAAATCTAGCATGGAATATGGGTTCAGAATGGCTCGACAGTCGCTGTTTCGACACACTTGCGGTTCGTAGTATGCCACCGGGACCCCTCCATCTCCTTCCGCAACGCTGGCAGGCCGACCCAATGGCGTGTACACAGCTCCCAGAGGAACAACCGCCTCTGTCGCTTCAGACGCGCAGCTGGGGACCGCGTTCCACGTCAGACGAATCCCGTCCACGTCTTCTATCCCTTCAAAGTCCATCGTACTACCTGTCACTCTGTTGTCAGGAGCTTGTCAAGTAGGTGACCACCTGGCACTGGCAACTATCAAACTATCAGGTCACTCACTCAACTCTCTTTGCCACTAGTATCTTTCACTTGTAGTTGTAGCACGTTGTAGCACTGGTAAAGTGTGGCCTATGGTTAGTAGCTCATACTGCACAATTGAAATTGTACAATTTTGGTCAATTTTGGTCAATTCTCGACAGTAGTAATAGTTATCAGATTGATCAGATGCCGTTGCGCTGGCCCCTGCATGAACCGAGGTAAATCCCCGCACCTCCCGGGATCAAGAAGATTGTTTCCTGACGTTCACTCTCATCTACTCTTTAGAAAATGCCAGATAGACCGTTGGATGAAGAGTTGCTGGGCGAATATGACCCTCAATTTGTCGACTTGTACAACAGCCTGATGCGCAGACAGGCTGTCATGCACGAAATGTCTGTAGATGATGCTCGCCGGGCCTACGACATGTCCATGATCGCAGAAGGCGAACCAGCAGAGGTGGAATCTCAGGTCGACCATGAAATCACTTACAAAGGAGGAACCTACCAGGTGCGAGTGTTTACTCCAAAGGGCCCGACCCCAAAGGGAGGATATCCCTGTCTTATTTATTTCCACGGTGGAGGATGGGTCATTGGCAGTCTCAAGACAGACGCAGCGTATTGCACTCATTGGGCCAACCATGCCAATTGTGTTGTAGTATCCGTCAACTACCGACACGCTCCAGAGCATCCGTTCCCTGCTGCTGTCGATGATGCCTGGCACTCATTTACATGGGTCCACGAGAATGCTAGCAAACTCAACGTCAATCCTCACCGAGTAGCAGTTGGAGGCACTTCAGCAGGTGGAAACCTCACCGCAAACGTATGCCATATGGTCAACTTGTACAACGCCGAGAGCAAGAAACCATATCCTCCATTGGTGTACCAAATGCTATTCATCCCATCTGTCGATAACAGCATGGGTAAGCTAAAGCACCCCAGTGTGATGAAATACCTCAATGTTGCTGGAGCTGGAGCAGAGATGCTCTTGTGGTTCAGCGAAAAGTACTTTCCCGAGAAATCTGCTCTGTCGGACGTGCGAGCGTCCCCAATGCAGTACCCAGATGCTTCTTTCCAGCAGCTGCCTCCCACTTACTTTATTGTGGCCGGAATGGACATGCTCCGAGACGAAGCAGTTGCATACCATGAGAAGCTGTTGAAATTTGGAGTCAAGAGCGAGCTCAATGTGTACCAGGGCATGCCCCATATCTTTTTTGGCATGAGAGCAGTCCTGGACAAGGCGAATGAAGCCATTACGGGTAGCATGGAAGCGTTAAAGAAAGCGTTTAACAACACATCTAGCAAATTGTAGACCAGCACTATCACCTAAGGCGGTATAATATTATGAATCCTAGGCACTATGTTATGAATTGTTATTACTTTGGATTGCCAGAATGTCTAGCAAACTGTAGACCCAAGGCAATGCTATTAAGTTGTTATTACTTTGGATTGCCAGAATGCCTAGCAAACTGTAGACCAAAGGCAATGTTATAAATTGTTATTACTTTGGATTGCCAGAATGTCTAGCAAACTGTAGACCTAAGGCAATGTTATGAATTGTTATTACTTTGGATGTAGAACTTAATTAGTGTAATTGTTTTATTAAGAAAAGTACATTGCACGGTCATTTACCTTACAGCATGAGCTCAAGAGGGTTCTCAATGGCTCGCTTGAGGGCCTTCATCCATTCACCTCCAACGGCTCCGTCCACAACCTTGTGGTCGAAAGTACCAGTGACGGTCATGACATCGTCAAAGGCAATGCCAGTCTCGGACTCGGGGTCCTCAATGGCCCGTCGCTCGACGGTGCCAACGGCCAGAATGGCGCTGTGAGGGGGGTTAACAATAGCAGTGAACATGGTGACAGCGTGGTTCATTCCCATGTTGGAGATGGTGATGGTACCACCCTGGTACTCCTCAGGCTGGAGCTTGTTGTCTCGAGCCTTCTTACCAAGAGCCTTTGCCTCGGTGGAGATGGCAGCCAGACCCTTAGCATCGGCGTTGCGGACCACAGGGGTGATCAGACCAGTAGGAGTGGCCACGGCAATGGACACATCCACGTTCTTGTACTGACGGATGACACCCTCCTTGTCGAGCCAAGCAGAGTTGACGGCGGGCACGGCCTTGCAGGCAGCAGCAACGGCCTTGACCAGAATGTCGTTGACAGACAGCTTGTAACGGTCCTCAGCCACGGCATTGAGAGAGGCTCGCAGCTTGAGAAGCTTGGAAACAGACACGGTCGAAGACACAATGTAGTCGGGGCTGGTCTGCTTGGACTGGGTCAGACGGTTGGCAATGGTCTTTCGCATCATGGAGATGGGAATGTCCTCGTACTGGGCACCAGCAGCAGGAGCGGCAGCGGCAGCGGCAGCAGGCTTCCAGTTCTCAACGTCGCGCTTGATAATGCGGCCATTGGGTCCAGAGCCCTTGATCTCGCGGAGAGGAATGCCCTTCTCCAGAGCAATGGTCTTTGCAATGGGGGATGCTACAATGCGGTCACCAAACTCAGGCTCCTTAGCAGGCTTAGAAGGCTGCTGCTCCTTAGCGGGTTCAGCAGAAGACTCCTCCTTAGCGGGTTCAGCAGAGGACTCCTCCTTGGCACCCTCGGCAGGCTTTTCCTGCTTGACACCTCCCTCGGGAGCAGCGTCAGCCAGAGTAAAGTCGGCAAAAGCCTGCACGTCAGACTCCTCCTCGACGTACACACCAATGGGCTGACCCACGGGCACTTCCTTCTCTCCGGTCTCCAGCAGAACCTTGGCCAGGAAACCCTCCTCCTGGAACTCAAAGTCCATGGTAGCCTTGTCGGTCTCAATCTCTACCAGGGCCTCACCAGGGCTGAGCTTGTCACCGACCTTCTTTTGCCAGGTACCGATGTTTCCGGAAGTCATGGTAGGAGAAAGAGCAGGCATGTTGATAACCTGGTGCTCAGGCCACGACTTGGAAGCGTAGAATCGGGCAACGTAGGGGGTAGCTACCTTGCATCTAAGTTAGTATTGTTCAATCAAACATCAAACTAGTTCTAGTTCTGGTATTGGACAGGATCTTGGGAAATGGATCTTGGTAACCGGAGATGAGCGATAAGCTAACAAACTTTCAACTGACAACCTAGTTGAACAGGAATAGCTCAGCTGAATAGAACAGTGAACTGAACACCACATCTCGAGGCTTATATCCAAACACGTCACTATGGCAGAAAGCCCTAATGTTTCGTCGCATCGTCTAACCAACCCAAAGTTTCCAAAGTTCCCAAAGTTCCCAAGTTCCAATTGTCAATTGTACTTACCGAGAAGCGTAGCGCATGAACCCACGAGCCACAGTGACTCGCTGTGTAAGAAGAGCCGCCGACATTGTTAATCTATCTTGTATCGGGACCACAAAGAAACTAAAGTAAAAGTCGCACTCTCAAGAAGGAGACCTTTTGAAAAAATATACCTTTTGATAGTGTTGGGGCAAAAGAAGTTTTGCTCCAGCCGCGCCGGCGGAAGAACACGGGTGCGGCTACCCGGGTAAACCCCTCTATTTTGTTGGCTCGGGGTTTGCCGGCATAAAGGGGTTAGTGGAGACCAGGATGGCACGGGTTTACATGTTACGGGAGCTAACCGAATGGTGGTGACATGGGATTAGATTGTGGTGACATGGGCGCCGTAGTACCGCGTGGACATTGGCCGTTTGCGGATTGTGGTAGTGGTCAATGGGCTGGGACCCGGGGCCGTGCGGCGCGAGCGGCTGAACGCGGACTTTATCGACGAGTTTTTCCGGACATAGTCGTCGGTCCATTCGACCAGCACTGCGTCCTTGCCAGCCTGGAGGGCATCCTGGGTAGTTCGCCATGAGAATCGCACCATTGACCCCCAGCCAAACACGGGGTCCATTGATCCCTTGAGCCACGCCGCCGTCTTTGGGTCCGACGGGTACCCGGACCCCCACGTGCCCCCACTCTCATCGAATTGCACCAAATAGCCATCGCGAGTGACTTTGGCGCAGATGGACGCTGCACTGACAATTGGGTAGAGCGAGTCTGCCTTTTTGGCCACTGTGACCTTAATTCCTGGGAACCGTGCTGACAGTTTGGCCTGGTACTTTTGGGGATGGCCCACCGTGTCCACGTACACCTCGGTAACGTTGACTCCCAGATCTAGTACGCGCTGGATCAATTGCATGGTTGTATCGTGAGCCTGTTGGTTTAGATTGACAACTCCATGGCTCTCGGGTCGTAGCATGTCCCTGGCGATATCTCGCGCAGTCATTACGGTGGTACCCCAGCCTACTGCGTCTACTAGATGACTGTCTTCACACATTTGTCGCAGCAATTGGGTTCTGGCGGAGTGATTGAGCTGTTTAGAGTCTGCGAATCCCACCTTTTTGAGGTCTTCCGCAAATGACACGGGACAGTAACTCAATGCATAAACCATTGGGCCCAGGACGGGGCCACGGCCGGCTTCATCGACTCCTAGAATGCATGGTTCGTTTGCCTGGGCCTTTGTAGGTACTTTTGTAAGAAATGTATACGAATCGTGAATGTCCTGAGTGCCCTGGTCAGGGATTGAAGGAGGCACAAAGTCCATCTCGGTAACCTCTTCGACAATTTCGTCAATCTCCGTAAACGATTCGTTAACTGACTCGTTAACAGAGCTCAAGCTGGTAGCAGGAGTTGCCTCTTCGGTGGCTGACATTACCGACGACGACATTGTGGACGCGTCTATCGATTCCGATGCGCCTGCACTGTTGCCTAACAGTTCAGTGGGCTCAGAAGACGCTACGCCAATGCTGGATTCCATTTTAATTACTGTCAAGATTGATCGCGAGAATGTTTGTCGCGTGTATGGGTTAGGGTCATACCACGACAATTAATTATACTCAATAGTTCATTACTTCGCAACATCAATAATTCATTAACCAATGATAAGATATAGGCATTTCAACAGCTGTCAACAGCTGTTTTCATAGGCATCCTATTCAATTTTCATCAAGATGTATTTACAGGTTGTATTTACAAGAGTTACTGGTAATTTACAGTTTTTACACCGCCAAAGGTGAGAACGCGCTCGATGCGTTTGGCCCCCGTAATTAGCATGACTAGGCGGTCAATTCCCATGCCCCAGCCTCCAGTTGGAGGAAGACCCCATTCGAGTGCCTCGGCGTACGAATCGTCCAGAAGAGGCTCTTCTTCATCTCTGACAGTGGCTGGGGACTGCTTTGCAAAGTTTAGGCGTTGACGGTTCGGAGAATTCTCCTCTTCGTATGCATTGACGTACTCTTTTCCTTTGATAAACAATTCGCACCGTCTGGAAAGCTCTCGCTGGATTCCGTTGGCATCAGTAATGACAGTGCTCTTTGCCAATGGAGCCATAAAATGCGGGTGGTTCATAATAAAAGTGGGCTCGACACAGTCGGGCTCAATGAATTCTCCGCATAGCTTGTCCATAACCCTGGACGGAGTGATTTCTACTCCCTCTTCGCCAGGGGAAACTCCCACCTTGTTGCAGTACTCTGTCAGTGCGTCTAGCTGGTCCAAGTCTTCTGGCAACGCAACGCCAGTCTTGCTCTCAATGTAGGGAACAAAGTCTATTTTGTTGAAAGGCTTGCCTCCAGAGACAAAGTACTCCCGGAATTGGTCCAAGTTGCCCTCAAATTCGGGGTGTCTCTGCCATACTTGGGAAACCACGTATCTCAGCAGCTCCTGTGTAATGTCCATGAGCTCATTGAGATCGGTATGCGACCGATAAAACTCGCAAGACGTAAACTCAGGATTGTGAGTAGCGTCAATTCCTTCGTTTCGAAAGCATTGGCCAATCTCAAACACCCGGTCGAATCCGGCAATGATTAATCGTTTAAGCCACAGTTCTGGAGCAATGCGAAGCGACAGTTCCATGGACCTGCCTCCACTATCTAAAGCATTAGAGTGAGTCACAAACGGGCGAGCGAGAGCTCCTCCCGCATGCGACGACAGAATTGGAGTCTGCACTTCTAAGAACTGGCGGTCCGTGAAAAAGCTGCGCAGGCTGGACATGATGGTCGACCGGGCCATTACAATGCTACGGGAGTCGGGATTGGCAAGCAAATCCACTACCCGGTTATGTGATCGGTTGGTATCGTTAGTGTAGTTTGTCGGCACCGGGTGCAAGGCAGGACTCAGCAGATCAATCTGTCTGTCTACCAATACCGACAATTCACCACTCTGAGTACGAAATGGGAACCCAGTTACTGAAATATGGTCTCCTCTCCGCAATAGCGAGTAGTACTGTTCGAAATCGTCCAACGACAGGTCCGACCTGCCCAATGCCGACACCATGCGCTTATAATTGAGCACCACCTGGAGCTTGAGTTGGTCCTGGTAAAGGTCCATAAACACTAACCCTTTGGACACATGGCGAATCTTTCGAACTCGGCCCTGTACTGTATACGACTGAGCCAGAAGCGGGTTCTGCTCCAGGGTCCCTTGGTCAAACTGTTTTCGAAAGTCACAGATTCGCAGCTTTGTGTCTCCGGCCTTGACATTTCCAATGAGAGGATAAATCTGGTGGTCTTTTCTAGACTCAAACAGCAGTCTATTTCGAGCTGCAAATTCTTTGCTCTCTTCCTCTATGCTTAGTTCCTCTTTTTGCTGTTTTTTGGTGTGCTTGAATCGGGCATGAATGCACTGGTTAGCTCAGTGAGAAGATTAGCTATTAGTGCCGTCACCACTACACCATTGACATGGAATAGCTACGGACTAGAATTATCATCATTGCCAGACTTACGTTTGTACTCTTCCAGGGACTCTGCCAACCATGAAGAGTCCTCACCCTCACCGCTGTCGACCTCATTGTCGGAAGTGAAATTTGCGCCGCAACACTCTTCTGTCCATTAAATGTCTCACTGTTCACGAACTGCCATTTACTTTCCAAATGACACTAATTGACACTCCTGTTTCCCTACTGCTACTCTTAACTGCCCTACTTGCTGTGATTGTTTAATCGCTTTAATTCTTAATTCCCTACTTTACATCACCTAGCGCGCTAGTTAGTAGGCTCCGATGATAAATATCGTTACTGGCTACAGTACATGCTACAGTACATGTAGCAATTGGCGGTCAGTTGGCAGGTGCCTAATTGGCAGCGCGGTGGCCGCCAAACGCCTGGCCCAAAGCGTTCTTGAAAGAGATCCAGCCATTGCGTACCACAGGAGGAACGTTAGGATTGGCCAGAAGCGAGTCAATTCGCACCTCGTACTGCTTGACAATGGTTCGAGTGAACATGGAATTGTCATATCGCAGCTTCATGAATCCCACGTAAAAAAGAAACTGTACAAGGGTGCCCTTTTTGAAGGTAAACACTCGGAAAAGCAGACGCACAAACTGCAGGCACTCGATGGAGGCAGCAAGCATCATGAACCGGTCATTGTATCCAGTGACAAAGTGGCCAATCTGAGTCGACAGAGGCGACGACGACCCGTGGCCCAGCGCTGGCAGCAGGTACGATCGCAAGTAAGTCAGCACGTGGAACAGCGAGAACACCAGGAACGGAGGCAAGGTGAAGAAGCTGGGCCGAGAAAACAGCCACAAGAACGCAAGGAAAATGTAGTGGCAATTGTCGTCTCGCAGCAAGGCCTGAACCGTCAGGGGCTTGGACCGGTACGTCTGATTGAGAATGATGGAGAAGGTGAAGATGATTGCCACGTACGCCTCGCGGTACCAGAACTTGGGGAAGCTGGGCGATTTAAAGATTCGCAGCGAAAATAGCAGGTAGAAGAAGGAGCCTACCAGCGCTAGTACATGGCCTACAAACCAAGCAAACTGAACCGTCTTGACCAGAGCCTGCAGATCTACAGGCTTGGGCGACGACGACGCTCCGCGAGATCCCTGCGAACCTTGAGATCCCTGGGTTCCCTGGCCTCCCTGAGTTCCTTGAGAGTGCTGAGTTTGCTTTGCGGAATCAGATTCAGACATCTTTTACAGTGTTATCTACGAAACCTTGTGGTTTTCCAGAACAATTGGCGCTCTTGGCTGTGACAGGCAAAGTGGTAAAATGGGGGACCGCAAGAATGTGACGATCACGAACGACAGTTGCTCTCAACTCTTGAGCGGAGCGAAAGAGTTGAAATGGACCAACTCTATTGAAGCGAAATAGACAGAAATGACCAAGATGAACCAGCACTAGCGAAGTATATAATTGAACGGACCTAGAATAGACAATGATCTAAACATAGACCCTATGGACCCCTAATGGAAATAGAGACCCTGTTGATAGCAATACAATACTTAGTGAGCAATACAGCATTATTTAACGTAGCGAAAAGCCCTTGCGACCCTTCTTTTCCTCCGGGCCTCGGCCTGCCTCTAGCTTGGCCTTCTTCTCCTCGAGCTCTCTCTTCTGTTGCTGGAGCTGCTCCTTCATGTCGCGATGACGGGCAAACAGCTCCGCTTCGGATCGCTTGAGCTTCTGCTCCTTCTCGCTGACCTTCTGCTGGAACACCGACTTCATGTCGGCTTCCATCTTGCTTAGCCGGGCCTCGTGAAGAGCTCGCTCCTCTTCCTGTCGCATGCCGGGGTTGACCTCGCGGAACACAGAGTGGTCCTGCTGGATACCCAAGCTGGACAGCTTCTCGGTTCGGTAGTTTTCGTACAGCAAGTTTGCGGTGCGCTCCCGCAGCTCCTCCAGGTAGGTGCGAATGAGCAATTGGCGAAGCTTGACAAAGTCACAGTGGTCCTCGTTGTCCACTTCAATGACTCCCCAAGGATACGAACGGCCGCGCACGCTTCGTCCGTCCGATGTCTGGACAACGTCGGTGGACCCTACTACAGCAAATGGCACCTTCTCCATAATGTCGTCGTTCTCAGCAATGGTCTCTTCGTCGTCGTTTTCGTACCGTGGCGGTTGGAAGATTTCAATCTGCTGGTGCTTAATATCATCCATCACTCGGCGCTTGAATGCCACTACCTCCTCTTGAGTCAATGTGTCTGCTTTAGCGATGACCGGCACCAGGTTAACCTTTCGGTGAAGCTTCTTCATGACTACGATATCCAGGGGCTTGAGGGAGTGGCCGGTGGGCTGGATGAAATAGACGCATGCGTGCACACGGTTGTCGTCAAACGAAGTTCGTGACACCTTGTTCTCCATCTCCAGAAACGCGTCAAACCGCTGGTCTACATCATCTACAATGGCCTTCCACGAGTCGTTGTTGTTGACAAAGTCGCCAAACCCGGGCGTGTCAATCACTGACAGGTGCAGGCGCACTCCATTCTCTTCCAGGTCGGCCTCCACGGTCTGAATTTGCACAGTTTTGGCCGACTCTGCGCCAGGCTCCTTGCGAGGCTTGGGTCCGTACAGTCCCATGCCAAACAGCGTGTTGACCAGAGTGGACTTTCCCAGCCCAGACTCTCCCACCACCATCACGTTGAGGTTGAATCCTCGTTTTATCGACTTTCGGTGCCATTGCTGAGGCAGGTTAGCAAACCCTACGTAGCCATTAATCTTGCGGCGAATCACATTAGTCTCAGCACTCGACACTGCTCCATTAGCTGCTCCGGTCGACGACGAGCTGGCGCCTCCGTTGCTGTCTCCTCCCACTGGCGGAGAGCCAGCATTAATCACTGGCGAGTGCATGCTAGGGTCCATAGGCTCGATAGCTAGCGGAGCAATGCTAGGGGCCTCCACGGCCACCTGGTTATGCTCAGTTCCTGCCATTACTCAGGAACTGGTTATGTGAAATAATAAAACAGGGGTAATATAACAGTTACCGGGTGTAACTATCAGCGCTTTATGAGACAAATGCCTCAGTCAGTTGGTTATTAGTATCACTCAATGACAGACTTTGTCAAGAAAACTCTCCAGATGAGACGCGCGCGACCACAGTGTCGTAATTTGTTGCCGTCCAAGCGCTTCACGAGAAAGGGGTAAACACGTCAAGTCGCAACGTGTGTGTTACTAGAGGCGCGGCTGTGCGGCGCTCGGATATCTATTTCCATAGGGAGAAAGCATCATCCTGGACAGCGCTAGTACTAGCATGTTGGACAGATTGGATAGTTAATTGATAGTACTAGAGAAGTAGGCAGTAGTATAGTAGACAGTGTAGTAGACAGAGTAGTATTGACACAGTAGTACAGTAGGCACAGAGGTAGAGTAGACAGTAGACAGTAGTACGGTAGACGGTAGTACAGTAGACAGTGTAATACAGTAGACAGTGTAATACAGTAGACAGTGTAATACAGTAGACAGTGTAACATAGTACACAGCGTAGTAGTAGTAGCATTGTATAAGTACTTAACCTGAATCATCGTTATCGTTAATTATCATTCTCGGGTGTTGGCTCACTCTTGGTCATTTTTTGGCTGTTTGGCCTTGGGTTCAGAGGCACTGTCGGCCTTCTTTCGCTTTTTGATCAAAGAGCTAATGTCGTTGGCCTGGCTCTTGGCCTGGTCCATCACAGCAGCAATCTCTGACTTTGGCTTGGATTTGGACGACCCTGATGGTCCTGATGGTCCTGATGATCCTGCGCTCTGAGCAACTTGGCCCAGAATACCCTCCAGAACCTTTGCCTTTTCCTCTTCCATTGTATCCCTGGAGCCCTGTTTGAGCTCCGTCAATCGCTCCTCCAGATCCTGAACCAGCTCTGGGTCGTCTTTGCCAGTCTTTTCAATTCGCTTTTTGACAGAGGCAATTGCGTCCGTCATGTGGCTAATGGCCTTTTCGCGGTTAGCCCGGTTAGTATCCTCGTTCTCGTCAAAACTAAACTCGTACGCCAGCGCCAGCTTGTAATGTGCCTCGGACATCAAGCTGGAATCAGAGTCATACAACTCCTTCTTGAGCTTTAGACTAGATTCAAAGTCCTCGGCGGCCTGAGGAAAGTTCTCGGACTCAATGGACACCTCTCCGAGCAGGTCATAGGTATCAGCCAGCTTCACCTTCAAATCCCGGCTGTCCTCTTGTTCCAGCTTTTCTAAAAACAGCGTTCTAGCCAGATCCAGAATCTCCCACGCGACCTCAAAGTCATCTTCCTGTTCCTGCTCTTCACCAGGTTGTTCACCTTCTCCATTCTCCTCACCCTCTTCTTCCTCACCGTCCTGTTCTCCCTCTTGTTCTTCGTTGCCATCGCCTTCGGCTTCCTCGTCAGGTTGCTCTTCGGGTTCGGCACTCAGAGGCTGCGGAGCAGTATCACCCAAAACTGCCGACTGCGACACCGCCACCTTGAACAGACACTTGCCGTAGGTGTACAGCAGGCTGGGATCATCGTGTCCTTTGGCCTCTGTAAACGTCTCGCAAGCCTTGCCAAACTTTTCAGTGGCCTGCTCGTACTGCTTGAGCGCGTACGCCTTGAGTCCTTGCGACGCAAGCTCGTCCACTTCAGCAACGCCGTAACTGGGGGTGCTATTGCTAGGCTGGGGAGAATCGTCGGTCATTGTGAATGTTAAATGATAAAACCCGGTCGCGCCAGCCCAAAATGTTAAATTGATTCCTCTCTTCGCGTCATGCGGCGATGCACCGACCCGGCGGCGATAAGAAAACACCTGCGACAAAATTTCAAAAAAACTCCATAGAAACAATGGCCAACGATAAGCGACGAAGAAGAAAGAAGGCCAGAACAGAGGACTTTAGCTCCGATTCTTCGTCAGACTCCGATGAAGAGCCAAAGGTGCCAAAGGTGCCAAAGGTGCAGGCAACCTCCACCGGCCAGTCCGACGCTCACGCACACCAAGTAGACCAGGTAGACCAGGACATTGCCATGGATATCGACATTCCTGACGCCGATTCTGATAACGAGGACCAAGAGAACAAACAATTCAACCACCCTAAACAACTTGTAGCTCCAGAGCTGCAAAAGGCCGACGAGCACGATAAAAATTTTCACGACTATTACATGAAACTGGTGACCACCGAATTTGCTGACGACCTGGATAAACTCCGTAAAGCCAACGATTTTAACGAAAAGTCCCTGGGGGTTTTGATCAACACTCTCAAACAGGGCTCCCACGTCTTTTCTCCTGCTGACGCCGATATTGTAACCAAGGATTTGTAATTCACATCCCAACAGTTGTAGTCATGATAATATAACTGCTCCATTAACAGTACAGAGCTACCCGAAAGTAGAAACAGTGTAGATGCTCCTGTACATAGTCCATACAAGCGTAGTTAATATCCCATTCGTCGTTGCAGAGATCCAATGAGCCCGTAGTAATCTGCTCGCTTGTCGGGGTTGGGACTGGCCTGTCGACTGGTAGCGGCACTTGATTCCGAATTGGTGGCAGTCTCGGGCACTGCCTGAGTCTTTTTGGCAGCGTCAACCTGCCGCTGCAGTGATTCTACAAATTTTAGGCGACTGGAGTATACTAAAGTGCCCTTCCATATTTGGCACAGAGCTCGAGTCTGTGATACATAGTCCTGGGCAGCACCAATGTTACCTCCGTCCAGCAGCTGGATTAAATGCGACGTAATCTTGGCCTCGTCGAATGCTTTTGCTTCCGCAAACACCTGTTGCACTTCCTGCATTCGCTTCTTTGCCTGTGCCAGTTTGTTGAGCTCGTCTACGGCAGTGTTGTTTTTAGCACTCTCTGTCAGCTCTTTCATGTTCTGGCCAGACACCTTATCCATGTCTTGTATCAGCGTAGACACATCGCTGCGCATGAGTTCAATCTCGTAATGAATCTTTTTGGACGCTCTCATGAGCTCTGCCGTCAACGCTTCTAGTTGTAGGGTCAGGTCCTGTGAGTGGTTGTCCAGTTGGGACAGCAGTCTGGACGCTGACGAGTGCAGCTCCTGAAGTTGAGTCGGCGACTCGTACTTTGGTAAAGCATTCTCAATAAGGTTATGAGGGACCAAATTAGGGTCCGAGAACACTTCAATTGCCTGCTGAGAAGTGGTGATGTCCATGGTGTCGATGGTGATGCCACGCACCGGACTTTATACGGCTCCGGTCAATCATCCCTGTGAGCAGGATGTAAACGTAATAAAGTTGAAAATGTTTATAGGTGACAAATCAATCCAGTGATTTTAACAGATACCTTCGCATGGTTTATACTATTTGATTGTGTATTACGCAAACCTTAGGCAATTCTATGCGTGGTGTACGGGGTTCTAGCAAAGTATAGGTCAGTGTTCATGTTATTCGTGCAAATGGGACGGTTAAAGATTCTTTTCTTAGTAATTATGCTCTCCAATAGCATTGATGGCCTTGATAGATATCGTCGTTACAATGCTATCCACGTCTATTCAATTGTGTCTAATGCCAGAGCATAGGTCGTAACTTGTGATCGTCTGCTCCTTAGCACTAATGAGCCCTAGAACAGTTTTCAGACCTCAATTCTAGTAGACACAGCTATGCCATCGCAATTACTCAATCTGCCTTTGCTTCTTGTTGGCAATCCATCATAACTTCTACCAGGAGCACTGGCACTCATTGAACCTGGAATGACAGCTTACAATTGCGTCAATTCCTCAGTCTACAGGATAATCCATATCAACTAATACTGCTTCATCTGTTCCTACTCCTATACTAGTTGATATCCTAATTCAGCGCTTAATCTCTAGTTGTACTCTATCTGTGTCCTAGCTGATCCATTTCGCCTGTCTACTCTATAACACTAAGCAACTACCATTCCGTAGTCCCAACCCATTCCTCTAATCCTTTCCAGTCCATTACCATTCTTCTAATCCCCTAATATCCATCACCCTATTCTATACCGTGTAGTTTTCACGATACCTCCACGCGACGCGCTTTAAGGCGCCGTACTGATCAACAGATTATTACATTAAAAGCGCCCCGGTGCCCCTGGCAAGCTAGCTCAATTCCTTTATAATCTTGTAAGATACAGCGTCAACACTACACTGTTTCCGTTTGTTGCGTTGGCCATTTGTCAGGCGTCTTCTCTTCTTAAAAATCGCCGCCTCAGCACCATTGTGAACCTGATACAGGTCAACGTTTGAAGTTTGTGATAGGCACATCTCCTGCGTCTCCACGTGACGGTTTTTCAAATTCGCAGCGTCCAGCTTACATTAGTGCTCTTGGGCACCTGTCATTTGTTCCTTGTTACTGGAAAAACTCTTGACGGTACCGTAGACGGGCCTGTAGTGTCACATAGCGTCCCCCTATTAGAATGAGACGCGGTGGTGCGTCAACTCCGAGCTCGCCAATAGCAGTACCAGGGTCGGGTCAGGGACCGCAGTCGCCTGGCGGACCTCTTTCCCCGCTGTCTCCAAAGGCGACCGGGTCAATTGGTGAACTGGCGTCTCCGGCACCCTCTCCTAGTCCGCGAAACCGGGTCGCTGTCAACGTGGCAGTTCGTATCCGGCCCCCGTTGGAACAATCAACTTCGAGGTCTATCCAGACCTGCACCACCAATTCGGTAACTATCGCTACGCATGATAATACAAAACGATTTGTGTATGACAGAGTGTTTGATGAGAGTACTCGACAGAGCGATGTATGGGACTACCTGTCCGACTGCACTTCAAGAGTGGTTCAGGGGTATAATGTGTCCATCATGGCCTATGGTCAGTCTGGATCAGGAAAAAGTTATACAATGGGAACTGCTGACGACCACAAGATTGTTGCTGATGAAACTGTAATGGGTATCACTTCTCGGGCAGCCAGAGATTTATTCCAACAGCTGGAATCTGGCAACACTGCCCAAACAGTAGTTGACTCGCAGCAGTCAATCCGTCCCCCTAGCATTCACTTTTCTGCAAAGAACCGCTTAGGCGCTCAAGATTTGCTGTTAGATTCAAAGCCCTGGACAGTATCTGTGTCCTATTTGGAGATTTACAACGAACAGCTCCGGGATTTGCTGGCAGTATCGTCGGGTTCCACCTCCAATTCTAAACAAATTATGATTCGAGAAGACGCAAAAGGTAATATCAAGGTTGTGGGCCTCAAAGAGGTGGTCATTGACAATGTGTATGATCTTCTCATGGCTTTAGAAGAGGGCTCTCGTGCCCGCCAGGTAAATTCGACAATGATGAACGCACAGTCGTCTCGGTCGCATGCTGTGTTCTCAATTCACCTAACTCAAAAACAGCTCGATCCCGACACTGGCATTATTACTACTATCACGTCTAAGCTCAATTTGGTGGACTTGGCAGGATCTGAGAGACTGAAGAACACCGGCAGTGTAAATGAAGGCCGAATCAAGGAAGGAATCTCTATTAATAGTGGACTCACCGCTCTCGGCAAAGTAATTTCCCAGCTGTCTACTCGTCCAGGGTCCTACATTTCCTACCGAGATTCCAAGCTCACTCGTATGCTGCAGGACTCTCTGGGAGGAAAAGCACTAACCTATCTAATTGCATGTGTGTCTCCAGAAGCATTCTATGCGTCAGAGACGTTAAGCACTCTGTCTTACGCCCAACGGGCCCGCGCTATCCAACTTAATCCCGAAGTTCAAAAGACTGGACAAGCATCTACCGAAGATTTACTCCGCACAATTTCTCGATTGCAGCAGGAGGTTCAACACTGGAAAGCTCGAGCTTCATCGCCGTCGTCAGCAACAACATCAATAGCAGCACAAGCAATGAGCCCGCCATCTAACTCCCAATATGGGCTGCCTTTGTCGCCTAGTACTCCTACGCATGGCGACCAGTCGCTGGATGCTAGCCTTGATTCTAGTGTTGAAGCAAGCAAGACTCGGATTATGCGGTCTACTGAGTTTCAGTCTGCGGTAGAGTCAATCATCTCTGATTACGAGCAAACCATTGAATCTCTGCAGGAGTCTGTTGCGTCGTGTCGGGCAACTAACCAAGACCTTACTGATATGCTAGAAGAAAAGGAGGAGAGCCTGTTTTATGCTGAGATGGCCAATGAAGAGCTGAGCGACTTGATTGAAACTCTTCAGGCCCAGATACACCGCTTGGAAACAAGACAGCATGTGCATTCCAACACGGCCGACCTAGAGTCGCAGGTGGTTCAGCTACAGGCACAGCTGAGCACGTTTAGAGCAGAGCACAAGCGGCAGAACACGGAAACTCAATACCTCATTTCCAGGTACAATGCTACCCGAAAGGAAATGGAAGCGTTGACCAAGGAGAAGGAGCAATTAGAGGCCGAGTTGCGACGATCGGAAATTACAAACCGGGTCAACAACTCAAAGCCTCCGTCTCTGGACACCAAGCTTCGGCAGTTTTCGCTGAGCTCTACAAGCTCTGTGACGAGCGAATCTGACAATGAGACTGCAGCTCCTTCGTCTCAACCGCGACGGAGGACCAAATCTTTTTTTGTCAAGGCGAGTGTAACGTAAAGCAGGCAGCCGTTACCCTCGCGTTGAACGTTGCTACTGCTGCCGCAGTTTTGCTTGCCATTGCCTATTTCTACTACCATTCTAAATTGCATAGCTAGTTATGAATTATGACCTTCTTCCTACACAACAGTAATCAATATTTAGAGTCCTATGTACTTCAGCTTACCGTAGAATGACTAGTTTTCCTAAAGTGCCGTAATATTGCAGCACTGACGGTACCGATCCCTTACTCATTCCTTTGCTGTTCACTGTAAGGGATCGAATTGAGCATTGTAATATGGATTCCAGGCCAAATGTCCTGAAGAACGTATTTCCGGTGATGATTACATCATCCCGTGCCAAATATTACCTAATCAGCCCGAGTTTGTGCGGCTCGCGTACGATCGCCCCCGTCTGGTGATATAAAAAAGTTGAAATTGCCCGCGTGGCGTAATGGCAACGCGTCTGACTTCTAATCAGAAGATTCTGGGTTCGACCCCCAGCGTGGGTGTTTTTTTATCCCTACCAAACTCTGTACTTCCCGAACAGCACATTGCCTCATTGTCACTGCTTTGCAGTCTGCTTTGCGCTTTAACTATCCCGAACCGAAACCGCAAGCTTAAGGGTTCGGTACTCGCGTATTCGTTTTGCACAGCCTCATAACGTCATCAACGTTTCCAAATCTTGGCTTTTCCAATGCTCTTTTTTGGCGCAATTTTCCCCCGCAAATTCATGTACGCCCAGTAAATCCGCCCGTTGGCTGCAATCAGAGTCCATAATTTCCCAAGTGCAATAGCTTAATCGCCTACAGTTTGCCTGTCTCACTCCATTGCCCCTCATCTTAGCCAATCAACGGTGGATCCGAAGCCAATGCCGAGCCACCCGAGTACACTTCCACCGATCCATCAGCTTGGCCGACTGCTGCCAAATGGCACTGAGAAGCTGCTTGTAGCTGCTTGTAGCGGATAGTTCGTCTCATTTATACACTCCCGCCGTCACAACAGTCACAACACAGCTCTTCTCTCTTGTTGTTCGGTATAGATCCCCTGAAACGGTGATATCAGCGATCGTCCGTATTAAAAGATCTTCCGGGGTGCCGCAGAGCCGTGTGTTATCACATTGCAAAAGGCCCACGTTTCAGCCAATTTGCATTCTTCCATTAGGTTTGAAAACCCCCAGCATTGGCTAAGGAGAAGGATCCTTGAGTTGTTGAGACTGTTTGTGTAGCGAGAGAGACTGTATTTTTGATCGTACCAAACACACAAACATGCTGAGAGCACTAGGGTTTAAAAGTGCATCTCCCAGTCCTGCTGCTGCCCCTGTGACCGATCCAAAGTATGCTCTGGGAGCTCTAGAGGACGCGGTGAGCCTGGAAAGGGGCCTTCGGGCAATGGATCTGGTGATGGATGACCGACCTTCGGAAGCTCAGAAGGTTTTGAACGAAGGATCATCCACTTATGACAAGTTGGCGCGAGGAGTGATTGCGTTTATTGAGGCGACCCTTGGATTTGAAGCTGATGCCATCAAACATGCGGTTGATACTCTATATGAAGCTGAGCAGGCGTCTCAGAAGGACCGATCCAAGGCTCAAAAGGCCAACATCCGATCCAGCTCCAGGTATGCTCCCGGAACTGAGTATGCTCTAACATACGCCGAAGCCCACCTGCTGGGAGCCATTTCGCTGTTTTTGAGTGAATCGATGCTTGATTCGGCAAAGGCATTGCTGCGACTACGGAAAGCTTACCAAATGTTAGACGAGCTCAATCGCAGCGTAAACACTAACCCTCCTACTGCTCTGCCCTACATGAGCTCCTCGTCATCGCTTGCATCGTCGTCGGCGGCTTCGCTTTCCTCATCATCCGCTGCCAACAGCGGCGTTCAGACCCCCAACTCGACCCATTCGTCTGTAGATACAAAGCTGTCTCAAACAGAGGCCATTCAGCTCAAATCAAAGCTGTACCACCAGATGAAGAGCAAGAGATTCAGCCGACCCTACAACACAAGCAGCCCCAATGTCAATGGAAACGATCAGAACGGTCAGAATGATCAAGCTGAGGGCGGTTACCTCATTGACGATGGAACCGTTGCAGGCCAGCAGTCTGTGGACGAGTTTATTCAATCTGGTGTAGACACAATGTTTGGACTGCTGCAACTGGTAATCTCCATCATTCCTCCTGGAATCGGCAAGGTCTTGTCAATTGTGGGATTCCATGGTGATAAGGAAAATGGCCTGCGAATGCTATGGAGAGCTTCTAAATATACCAACATCCACGGAGCCATTGCTCTTCTGGCCCTGCTCCAGTTTTATGACGGTCCCACTCAGTTTTCTGATATTGAGCTGCCAAAGAAAGCTGGGTCTTCATCATCCGACTCGGATGGCTCATCTGGCGATGATGATTTAGCTACCGTGGCCAAAGAGCCTCAATCGCTCGAAGACCTCAATCGAACAAAGCACAATTTAGAGAAAAGCCTCAAGGTAATGCGAGCCTTCTATCCTCGAGGAGCTCTGTGGCAGCTTCAGGAAGGAAGAATGGTCGCATCCAAGGGTAATCTGGAAAAGGCGGTCGACATTATGAACGACACCAGTTCCGGTCCCATTGAGCTTAAGCAGCTGGATGGTCTTATGCTATTCGACAAGACCATTATGATGTTGGTTCTTCATCGGTTCGAGGACTGTGCTAAGAACTTTATCCGACTAATGGATCTCAACTCGTGGTCCCATTCGCTTTACATGTACCTAGCTGGAGCATGCTATGTTGAGATTTACCGAGAAAACCAGCAGTCCAACCCCGAAAAGGCAAAGGAAGCTAAGGAGAAAGCTAAAGAATGCATTGAAAAGATTCCCAGTTTGTTTGGAAAGAAGCGGTTCATGGCCAAGACAATGCCCTTTGATGTGTTTGTACTCCGCAAGATGAACCAGTGGAAGTCCACGGCCCAAGAAAAGGGTCTGCACATTGTCGATGCCATTGGAACCAGTCCTGTCAACGAAGCAATCTACTTTTGGAACGGATTCAATAAGATGCCTCGCAACTTGCTAGAGGAGTCTCTCCGTCTCTTGGGCTACTCTGGTGCCCCAGGGTCCGATTACGCTAGCGATCATGATCCTGTACTGCAAGAGACTGAAGACGAATCAATTACCAGATACATTCTTCAGAGCATTGCTTTGAGACAACTTGGCCGCGTCCAAGAGGGCGTAGACCTCCTCGACAAGCATGTAATGTCAAAGATTTGGACCCCTCAGCCACAGAAGGGCACTACAAAGTCCGGGCTGCCCAAGGTACACTACAACAAGCAGTACAAGGATCCCTGGGCTGGTCCTACTGCCATTTACGAGCGAGGAATCTTTGAATGGCGTATCAAAGGAGTAGAAAACGCTGACCGAGTCAGGGACTATCTTGACCTTGCTATGAATTGGGCTGATGATTATGAACTGTCCACCCGAGTAATGATGCGCATCAAGAGCGGTATGGACAGACTAGAATTAATTGCTCGCCAGAACGGCAAATAGACGTATTTAATGCTATTGTTCTTCACAACTGTAGTAGTGCTATTGTTGTAGCTATTGTTGTTGTAGTGTAGTAATAATGTTGCCCGATATGGCAACTGCCGGGAGATTGTTATTGATGGCACGGCTCGCCCCTGTATTCCCCCGTTCCTGGCAAACCGAAAGCTTGACTTCTGACAATCCTCGTACAATCAACAAACAAACCACAGGGCAGTTGTCAACGAGATTGAACTGCCGGACTGTGTCGTAGACTGCTCTTATGCCTGCTCGGTCAAATGTCCGCCTGGACGTTTCAATCGAAAAGCCTGTAGTGTTTGCCGGAGAGTCTGTTAATGCCATTATAACGTTCCGAAATGCCACACCAGCGCATGCTCATCAGAGATCCGAGGAATCTGCAGTAACGTCACCAACAGCGGGAAACCACCAACGACAGATTAGCTCGGTGACGTTTTCGACTCCATGGTTAGGAGAGAATGATTCGACATCAACTCTGGGGAACTCTGGAGCCCGCGAGTCCACTCCCACTGCTGCTAGTGCTGCTGCTAATACTGCTGCCACCAGCGGTGAATCTTCTCAACATCAGTCGCCAGCTCCTAGCGGAGCTTCGCTTTCTCGTAGTGCATCGTTGCGTGTAGATACCGGCAATGGACGTGCTGCTAACTTAGATCTGCCATCGAGTAGGACGTCGTTCTCAATGGCTAGACCCCGCATTAACACTTCTGCGCAGGCACTATTAATGGGATTCGCTCAGGTCCAGGGATACTTTGAAGTCGACAGTTCCATAGTCAATCCTGAGCCTTTTGAACATGTTCGTACCCAGGGTGTAGTGATTGGCCAACAGGGAGGATTGGGATACAGACGTAATTCGTCTGGAGGCATGTTCAGGGGCCTGGCGGCGGGAATTGGCAACTTACTAAAAGACAAACCGTCTACAGCGCTAGAGGATGGCTCTCAAGTGCCTCTTTTTTCGACTCCTCAGTCCCTGTTATTTGTGGACTTGAAGCTCGCCCCCGGAGAATCACGATCATATTCATACTCTCTCAAATTACCGCAGTCGCTGCCTCCGTCAAGTCGAGGTAAAGCTATTAAAATTCAGTACGATCTAGTGATTGGTACACAAACGTTGGATGCCAGAGGCAAACCCCAGCACCGAGTTGTTCATGCCCCGTTCCGGGTCTTCCCTCACGTTTCCTTTGAGGGCCAATTACCCTCTCATGATCTAATGCAGCCAATAGTTCTACAGACTGATGAAGCAGTCGTAAACTCTGTTTATGGACGCGATTCCAGTCCTACTTCCGCCATAAGCGTCAAATCTGAAAACTTGCCAATAAATGATCCTGGGAGCTCTCAGGGCAAGGAGGAGTTTATCAATTACGTTCAAGGATTGCTCAACCGATCGGCTTCTGTATCTTCCATTGCATCGGTATCTTCTGATTCTGGTCCAACGTACGACGCATCCAAGCTACGCAAGGACTCTGTCTTGACGGTTGCTCCCGAAGATGGCAGCTGCAGATCTAATATTGAGTACTTTTTGCGATTCCTCCCCGATGACCGCAACACTCTTCATCGCAGTAAATTTGAAATTGGACGAGGAGGTCATAAAATTGCATCGGCATCCTTGTCAAGGCCTGCTTATAGAGTGGGAGAAGATGTTGTCATCTTGTTAGACTTCAGTGATGCTGCCTTGTCCTGTTACCACGTAACTGCATCTTTAGAAACTACCGAGAAGCTGGACGCCTCTATTACTGATAAGAGTCCAGCAGAACAATTGAGCATGACTCGACGTGTATATGCACAGCTGACCAGCTCATCATTCAGCGATGCAAAGGCTCACTTTGACTTTACAATTCCTTCCACGGCCACCCCAAAATTCGATACCTCGGTATCTTCCCTCAGCTGGTCGCTCAAGCTTGACTTTATCACGTCGGCTCATCCTAATCAAACAGACCTCCAGCGGTTTCATTCCGACGAAAACGGAACAATCTTGGTCCCTCCTACATCAATGGAATGCGAATCCGTATCCTGTAGGATTCCTCTTAATGTGTTACCAACTAACCACGACTTGGGTACTCTCTTGGACTACACTCCGTCTTTTAGGCGGTGGGCTCTTTAACCTATTTATTGTAATATAAAGTATGCGAAAGCGTAGAAGGTTTCTTATTCATTATGTACAATTGCTAATCATCAAGATTGACAGACTTTACTGATCGGGTATCATCATCTTTCTCAGGCACTGGTTCTGGAAGACTGGTGGTCGACTTTGACGTTAGATTCTTTCTACGTCCCGCAGCCCATTTTGTCCATCCAGAAAAATATCCACCGCCAGTATTGCCTCCCTCTTTAGATTCAGCGTTCACAGTGCCCGAAGTTGCAGTGGAGTCATTGGAAGCAAGCGATCGAATGGACTCGGCCAGCGACATGCGATCCTGACTTTCCTGTCTTGGTGAATGGAGGCTCTGAGAAGACTTTACTGATGACGCTGAAGACGAAGCCCCGGCTGTATGCCCTGCAGGAGGAGGGGGAGAAGGCGATGTCACTGATGGCCGCTTTTCTCCCCAAAAGGAGCTGAACACCTTGCTGACACTCTTGGCCAAAGACTCTCGAGGAACAGCCTGCTCTTCCTGGTGGGCCTTGGGGTCAATCAGTTGTCGCTGAATATCGATTGAGGTAGGACTGATGGCCATATGCTTGGGATCGACAATGTCGAACAGTTCTTCGTCAGTAAACTTGTTGAACATGCGATAATTATTGGTTGTTCGCCATGCTTCCACCCACTCATTGTTATAAAGGCTAATGGGGTTGCCTTTAATGTTGCGATCCAACATGGCACTGTTGGGAAGAGACGCCTTTCGCTTCAAGAAATTGTCATATTTCACACTGGACAACAGATTAACAATGTAATCTTCAAATTGAATGCGAATATAATCCTCGCTGCCCAGGAATCCAAGACCCTTTGGTCGTAGAGGGTCTTCAGGGTCCCAGGTGTCAGTAACCGAGCGGACAACCACATCCATCCATTTCTTATCCGCCGAAGTGAGGTTCAACAGACTCTTGAGGCTAGGGTCTACAATGGTTACAGTCTCATCGTCCATATTGACCACTACTTGGCCGATATTAGCCTCAGGAGCAATTACCAGAGAGTTGGTACTGCCTACCAAAAAGTACTTCATCTCTTCACTTTTAAGCTGATCGAGCTGCTGTAGTGGGACGTACGGACTAAACATACCGCCCTCGGCAAAAATCTGCAAAGGAAGTCCCATAAACGCCAACAAAGAGCTTCGGTCACTGGTCCTCAAACTTGTAGGTTTTCGTAGCTTTGATTCGTAGCGATGAAGAAGCGGGGATCCAGAATCATCCAAATTGGAAATGAGGTTGGGTATCAATGAAACAAGTGAGAACTGAGATGCACATAGTAACTCGGTATTGGAAGCAAAGAACAAGACCTTCTTTTCCAGCAGCATGGCCTTCAGCACTACAAGGGCCTTTTGGCCAAGTCTCATTATTAGCTCTCGCAACGGCATTCCAACATTCAATTCGGCCTCATCCAGTTTATGGGTGAAGATCTGGGTCAAGTTCTCATATAGATGGTCGATGATCTTTAGATCTTGGAAATCGCCCTGGCTAAAGTAGGCCCGAGTAACAACTGCTAGCTTTTCCTTAATAGGACCAAAGATCGGCTTTCGAGCAACTACTACCACGGATTTTTGCACTGTAGATCGAGTGATATCGGATGTGACATGCTTAATCTCGCTCACACGCAACTGACGGTTGCAAGAAATTCCAAAGAGAGTCGTAGCGTTCTTCATGTCTGGAGTCTGCTTGTCATTTCCTTCCCCAGGAACGGAAATTGGGACTGGGGCAGTTCCAGTCTTGTCATCATAAAGTAAAGTAAAGTAGCAGAAGTTCTCCTCGTGAGAATGGCTGCCATCAGGAAGACTCTGGAATGGGAGATTAGGCCACACAGTTGACTTGTCGCCGTCTGCACCAATCCAGTACTCTACTTCTGGTCCCCGAGCATGGTGGAATCCTACAACGCAAACACCAAAAATGACATTTTCCTCTTCGTCCTCTTCCGGCACGTCTTCCAGTTCGATTGGACGCAAGCTAAACGAGGGCATCCTACGGCCCGAAGATTGGTCATTACTTTGAGAAGCAGAAGTATCATCCTCTGATCCCTCAGCAACATCCATTGGTGCTGCCACATTTTTATCTTCCTCAGCATTTGTCTGAGTTTCTGACGATCCGTACGATCCATGGGAGTTTCGCCTATCATTTCGTATACTTTCCTTGAGCTGATCCACAAAGCTTCCGTCGGAGGATGTTTGAGTCTGCGATCGCGAGAGTAAAGGACGGCCGCCGGCCATAGAGCTATCCTGCTGATCGACAACTTGTTTACTCTCAATTCCTTCAAACCCTTCACTCATTTCAAGCGACGTCTCCTCAGAAGAGCGCTTGCCCAGAGTGTCGTCTCCGTCACCTGAGCTAGCGGCGGTTCCAGTAGTGGCAGGATCCGAGCCGACAGTAGATCCTGAAGACCTTCGATGGTCCTTGAGTAGATTACCAATACTGGATCTGTTGGGATTAGCTTGCTCTCCTTCCGAAGGAGGAGGTGGTGAAGACGACGAACCTACTAGGGCAGCATGTGCAGCTGCAGTACCACCTCCAGTTGCTCCTCCGCCTACATGTGCAAGCTCCTTAAGTCTACTAGCCAGAGTACGGTCCTCCTTCTTTTCGAGGTTTGAAGACAACATTAGCTCGCGAAGCTGACTCTGTCGCTTGCTGCTCCTTGACGACGAACGTGACAGTTGCACAGGGTGTGCCTGGGACTGCTGCTGTTGCTGATTATGCTGCTGCTGAGCTTCCTCATTCATGAGCTCACCCGTAGCAGATAAAGAAAGCTTTCGCAAATGTCCCCCCTGAATTACACGCTTAGAATTAGCATCTGTAGGAGTAGCAATACGAGGTTTACTGCTAAAGAACTGGTCATTTATTCCAACTCCCCGTCGTTTAGGTGTATCAGGTTCCTCGAAGTTAGCATCCAACGGGCTACCCGCGTCGTTGTCGTTGCGGTCCAGGACAATAATGGATTGCGGGCGAGACCGAGAGTGAGAGCCGACCGAATCGCGTTTGCTAGAATGAGAGGAAGAAGCTGAATCGCGTTTAGACCTCGAAGATGCTGCTGAATCCCGGCCAGAAGCACCACCGTTGATTACAGGTCCAATGTTTCGAGCCCGTGACCGCGAAAAGGTTCGAAGCTCTGCACGGGCCACAGAAGGAACTGGTGCCTTGTCTTCCTCCTCTTTCATCTTGTTCTCGAAGCTGCTCACCAGACGGGACACCTTTTCGTTAGGAGACCGCATGGGGGGCCCTACCTCGACGGCCGAATCCCCTGATGGAGGTGTCATGGGCGCTTTTTCCTCTGACTTGTCGGTGGTATCGTCGGAGACTATAGCAGGCGTGGCATCATTTCCGCTGCCTTCCATTTGCGGGCTATGACGCACGGAGTTTTGTCCGTTTTGTATATCATTCGCTTCATCTACCCCTGAATCCAGGGCGGTGGTCTCCACTGTACTTGACAAGTACTCTTCTCCGCCGTCGTTGGCAGCTTCCCCAGTGCCCCGGACCATATCGGTGGTGTCTGCATTCTCAACGGCTTGCTCGACACGTTCCTCTACGGGTTCCCGTACGGGTTCCTCTACGGGCTCCTCTACGTCTACTGGTTCGGCAGCGGTACCCTCAGATAAAGTTACCTCCTGAGCCACTACAACTGGAACAGCTTCAGCTGACTGGACAGGTTCATATTCAGCGGGCTCTGAGGGGTCTGTAGGGGCCGTCTGGTCACCCGACTCTGCAACTGGCTCGACTGACTCGACTGATTCAACCGGTATAGAATGCTCAGCACGCTCAGCATGCTCGGTCGCTTCTGCTGGCTCTTCCGACGGCTGTTCTCTTAACTCCGCGTCAGTCTTTGCACCCTCAGTCACTTCCTCCGGCTCATCAGACGGTCCTTTTACCTCCGAATCATGCTCAGCATGCTCTCGAATAGGCGTAGATGGGGTCACGACCACAAAATCAGACTGTAATTCTTCCGCAGTGTCGTGAAACTGCTCATTATCAGAAACGTCGTCAGAATTGTCCCCGCCCTTTGGCGCCTCAGTCTGTTCTGGTAAAGAAACCTGCTCATCAGTATTCATTTCCACTGCCTTAGAGGCAACAGTGGCTCCGGTTGCGTCATCGCTGGCCTTGGACGGAGGTTTTGCTCGTGATTGCTGATTCTTTCGATTCTTATTCTTCTTAGCCATTCCCGTCAAGTAGGTACTTTTTTAATGAATCAAGGCGAAGAAAAATGCTAAAAAATCAAACAAATCGGTCGTAAATGGCGTAAACAGAATGTGCACAATAAAAATAGGTTAAAGTGGGCGCCAAATACCTTAATAGACGCCAATGCTCATTCAAATCACTAATAATGAATATTTTCTGTGATGTCACGTAGTTACAAGTTGAGGTACATCGAACATGCGCGTGTACCCCTGGATTAAATTTGTCACCCACCACGCCGAGCAGTAATTGAAAAAAAAAAATTTTAAAAAAAGAATTAGCGATGCTTGGTTTCGATCCAAGGACATCAGGGTTATGAGCCCTGCGCGCTTCCGCTGCGCCACATCGCTTTTTCGTGACAATTTTATTTTTAGAACCTATTTGATCTACTAGCGAACTGCCGAGGAAGCGCTAAATTCAAGTTTTATGGTGGGTTACACTGGAGCGAACCAACTGGCAGATGACAAGTACTCGAAAGTCGAAGAAGAAGCGACTCCAACGAGGTGTAGCTACGGGCTCATCTGCTCGCGTCCGCGAACAACGGTCCCCAACTGATCCGCCACATCAACTCTCCCCGTCGGCGGCGGAACGTGTCTCCCCTGCGTCTAGTAATGTAGATACAGGCGACGACAACACTCTTGACAATGCCTTGATCCCCCAGGAGCTGCAAACTCAAGAAGATTCGCCACTTATCGCGTCACTAGTTGCAAGGATTGAGAGTCTCGAATCCGAACTGAAATCCGCGCAAAGTTTTATCGAGAACTTGCATCAAAAAAACACACTCGGCATGTACAACAACTTGAATCTTCTTAGGAAGCTTTCTGGGAATATTGGCCAGACAACGGGGCATGAGAAAAAGCTCAATGCGGTTGAGAACGTCTTTAAAGATGACACTCCTCCTCCTCCTTCTTCGCAGGAACAGGAAACTGGGCCAGCTACCGCTACCCAAACTGACAATCTTCTCTGCCCTCTCAAGAAAGCCTTGACCAGCCAGAAGCAGCAAACCCAAGGTGATTTGACATTTGACGCGCGAGTCGCGCGCTTCGAGGCAATAGCTGCTGTTCAGTTTGAGACGGCCAAAGTTTCTGCCCAGATTGAGAAGACCAAACTTGATGCCTGGATTAAGAAGGCCGAGATTGACGAAAAGCTCCTCCGTGATCTCCTCAAAATAGTTCCACTCACTTTCGATTTCTTGCTCCAGCGTGAAAAAATTAAGCAGCGGGCCAAAGCGCCATTTAAACGCTTCAAACAATACTAACTACAGTCTATCGTGGACTTTTCTAAAAAGGCGGTCTAATAAACTGATTCAAAGTCAAAGTCAAGTCAAAATTAAAGTTGAAGTTAACGGCTACACAGACGGGAATGATCCCTCGCACAGCATCTACAAGCAAGTCTAGCCGTTGTTTACAATGTCTAGCCCCCGAAATGTTGTGTGCCTGTTGGTACAATACCGTACGGGCCATTGGATGGATCTTGCTGAATCGCGGACTTCCATTCCAGCACCTCGCAGTGCTTTGAAACTGTCAGAACGCATCCAGCTCATGGCTAGTTAGAACTGGTCCTCTGTGGTTCTCTATGGACTACATAGGACTCTAAATATCTAATAAATATCTAATATTCATTCATTCCGGTGATGTGATAATCTGATAAGATTAGATGCAGAGGTCTGAGACTCCGCCGGTGGGTCCCTCGGGACAGCTTCCGAGAGTCTCTCTTTAATTTGGCCAAAACCCGAGCGTAGATTTGATCTGTAGCTGGTTTCTTACAATATTTGCCTTCTCAGTTATGTGAAATAAGTTTGGTCACCGTTAAGTTAACCCATGTTCGGTTTATGGCTTGAACTACGCACATGTGCAACTTTGCTCGGTGACGTACGTCGTACGTAATCTCTCGCATTCCCCTTCCTCTTTCCTATAAATCTAGTACCTGGTGCCATTTTTATGAAATAGCTCAACGATGCGCTTCAGAGGGGCCGCTTGTGGACTAGGCCTGCTAGGCTTGTTGGGCCTACTGAGCCTGTTGGTAACCGTGGTGACAGCAGCGCCAATATCTGGAGATGGTGAAAGCTACAAGTTCAAACCCCTTGAGAATGCTAACCACATATTTAATGCCATCTACGATTCTGTCAGGCAATGGGGATCTTCGTACCACCACAACGGCATGTCCTTTTTCCTCGCTACCGTTCCCGAAGGCACCCAGTTGTACCATGGCGGTAGCACTCCCAATCCCCTCAGCGGAATGGGGTGGATGGCATTTGAGCCGGAACACGCAATGGTATTTGCCCGTCCAAGAAGGGGCCATCTTGGACCTCATGGAAGCAACAAAGAGCAGGTTCTGTTGTCGGCAGACAGTAGCTCCAGTGCGGGGTGGTTCCAGACCTACCAAACAGCTAAAGACCTCCGGTTGGTCTATGTAGATGGAATGTCTGGCGGCAAATCAGACCTGGGAACTCTGGATTCCCAGGATCGAATTTTGTTCAACGACACAATAAGCGAGTCCAATGGGCGTGCTGCTGATGACCAACGGGCTAGAGCAGTTTGTGAGATAGCTCAATCGGAATGGGAAGATAGAATTGACGGAGTGCTGCGTATGGAAGCTGGCTTTGAAATCATTCTGTGCAATCCTGAATTGAATTTGCATCTTGTTAGTTGCATTCAGGTTACTGAAGAATCGGATGCTACTGACGGTTCACCACATCCACCTTCAGGGCCACCTCCAGGGCCACCTCATGGTCCAGGCAAGCGTCCGAGTGGACCTGGCAGAGGCCCAGGAAACAATGGCCCTAACGAATGGGTCCGAGCAATCACATCGCGATATCACGGTATTGGTGGTGGCCGAGCGGTTCTGAATTATGATCACTTTGTGACTATCTACAATGCATCTTTGGATTTGTTTCCAGCAGATGCCAAGCTACCTCGATTAGAGCATATTCCTCATCACCATTTACTGCCTATTCGTAACGACGTCACCAACATGGTTCTCAATCATAATCTTGAAGAATATGAAGTCAATTGGCAGGCAATTGGTGACATGATTGTCAACAAATATGCCTCTTTTATTGCTGACCTGGCAGTGGACCGTACGAAAGACACAGAAAGTAATGATGCCAACCATGGACGCCAGCTGCAGTCTAAAATCTCTACATTCCTGTCTCCATTTATAGATCGTACGAGCGGCAATCCAAGAGACCAAGTCTATCGCTGTGCTACTCAGTTTGTCAATTCGCCTGCCGCAAATGCATCTCTTGCTCATCAGGCAACGTTTTCCATCAGTGAACACATCTGCTTCACACTGGTAGAATTACTTTGCGAAACACACTATGACACCATGTTGACAAAAGTGCAACGGTTGATGGAATATCTGGATTGGTCAATTTGGAAGGAGTGCAATGGATGTGCATACGATGAATTTTGCGCAATTCCAATTTGGCCAATGGGCTCGAAGGAAGATTATGAGCATCCTAACTGCCAAAAGCTGGATTCGGCTTTTACAAATGGCAATGACTATTGGGATCGTATGCATTAAATTCAATCCATCTAGCCAAATTGAATAGTGTCAACCTCAAAGGTTGTGATCTATGAAAGTATGTAAGTTAAAGGCATTTGTAGTTTGACCCTTACCATTCAGACTAATTAACTTTAAATATCGAAATGGATTGGGGGAACAATCAAACTAATTAGGGTACATATATGTCCAGCGTATAACAGTTAGATGTCGACATCATTTGTTTAGGAAAATTCAGTGGTACTCAATTGACATGAAAATTAACCAATTTACACCACCGCTTAATGGATTTCTTTCAATGCAAGTTCGCCTGTAGGAGTGTATACATACTATGTTCATCGTCATCTTCGGGAATGGAAGTAGTCCACTCTCAGGAGAAGAGCTGTGCGGCTTGACTCTTCCGGTAGTTGAAAAAGCATCTTTTTCTGACCCTAATTGAACAGAAAATGGATCATACTACTCATAAAACAGTTCTTTATATATAAAAGAGTAAAACTATTCAAAATTCTCGTGAAAATTTTAATTTCAGGTCCAAAGTGCTAAATTTTACACTTTTATAGAAATTTGTTAACTTTTGTTTTCAACAGCTGGTTCGGTGGTGTAGTTGGTTATCACGTCACGCTCACAAGCGTATTGGGCTTAGTCCCGTGGAGGTCCCGAGTTCGAACCTCGGCCGAATCATCTTTTTTTGCCTTTCCTAAAGGCACTAGGAATTGTACTTTTTGCTCCAGTGTAGTTTAACTGACGTTTCGAGCTAATTGACTAATATATTTTGACAATGGATTTGTTAAAGCATACAGTAATGGCTATATAATGGACCCGCCTATTGTTATATAACTACAATCGACCCTTGGTCACCTCGTCTACAATCTTGGATGCTTCTCTAATTCCACTGCGGTAAGCACCGTGAGCAAAGGTGGCTCCACGAACAGTAGTGTGCTCTCCGGCAAAGCGAACTCTTCCAAATCCCTTTTCAAAGGCCTTCACTGCTTCCTCTCGGTCATTGCCAACAGTGTAGGTAGAGTAAGAGCCCTGGGAATAAGGATCCACAGTCCACTTTGAACTGGTAACCTTGGTAGGTTTTGGCAATGGGACACTCTTATCGGTGCGCAAAGCTTCTAGAGCGGGAGTGAAATGATCGAATGCCTTGGATGGATCCGATTCAAACTTGTTAGTGAGAGGAGGAGGGGTGATGATTCCAAGACCTGGGTACTTTCCGGATCCATTGAACTTGTACCAATTGCTGATGACAAGAGGGTACGAAGTAGAAGTACCATCCACTGCTTCAGAGTCACCAACAAACACAAACTTGTCCATGTCAGGCCAGAAGGCCTTTTCAAATTCAAAATAGACCTTTCCAACCTCGGCCACGTCGGTTGTATCAAGAGCAGCCTTGAACTCCGAAGGAGGCTCGGGCACAAACTTGATGCCATTGTTCTTCAGTACACCTACCGGTGCAGATACAATCACATACTTTGCGGTAATCTCCTCGGAAGCAGTCTTGACGGTGACCTTGGATGGATCCGAAGTGTCAATCGACTCTACGGGAGTGCCAGTGGAAATCTTGTCCTCAATTCCCTGCTTAATTACATTGTAAATCTTGTCGTAACCTCCGAGGACAAGCAAATCACGTCCCTTTGGTGCAGAAAGGAGAGACTTGGCCGACACCTTATTCCAATCCTGACCCTTTGAAATCTGGGGAATTCGAAGGGTCTGGGGCAACGCCTTCTTCTGCTCGGCAGTCATCTTAGGATGAAACTTGGCAAACTTGTCAATCATCTCCTTCAAGGACACGTCCTGTTTATTGTCTTCGAAATGAACGCCTACAAATGCTCCAAAGTCAGATCCCAGCTGTCCCAGAGCAGGGTCAATAGGACCGTCCTTGTTAAAGACCATGGCGCTAGAATCGTCGTACACAAGATCGATACCATTCTCCTCGGCAATAGCCCACAACGGATTGTCCAAAGACTCGTGAAGCCAGCTGCATCCCAGCTCGTAGGGAGCGCTTCCAGCAGTTCTATCAGTGTTCAGACGGCCACCGAGTCGGTTACGGGCCTCCAGAACTCGAACGGACAGGCCCTGTTTGGCGAGTTCTCTGGCAGCGGCAATGCCACTGATTCCCGCTCCTACAACAATTGCGTCCAACATTCGAAGCATATACTACCAGAGAGAGAGTACACCTGTATTTAAGGTATGTTGGGGTAGCGGTTCACAGGGGTCCGGAGTCGGTTTAATAACTCCGGCTTAACTTAACCGGTCTGTTCATTCTCCGGTCTATATATTTCAGATGAGCGTATTGGGGTGTCCTGAGAATGATATAAATGCAATTGTTCACCACTGAGCATTGCTAAACTAGCTGTGCAACGTGCAAACTAGATGAGGTCGGATACATGGTATGAATCAGAAAAGTTCTCTTTACTGTAGGTGTTTTGTGACCTTAGATTGGCTAAAGCTACGGCATATTAAGCGAAACTACTCATGGTTCTTTCTATTTTCAAAGCGTAGATTGTTTATTGATCACTGGGCAACTGTCCACTGGATGACAACTACTTTTCAAAATAGAATACTTCGTCGAGGTTCATCCACCAACCACGAGCATCTGTACTTCCAGTGCTGCCCTCGACCAAGGTCTCCTGAAGCGGGTCGGTCATGGACCACCACTGCTGGTTGACGGGATCTTCTCTCATCTTCTGGCTATCCGCTTGGAGGTCAGTTCCGGTATATCGCATATGAGCAATCAGCAGGTTAAGATCCGGAGCATGGTGGATGGAGTAGTCGTGAATATTGTACTTGCGCAGGTTGTCAAGCACCCCCTGAGGGACGTTCTGATGGAGCCTTACGTACTCTTGGACGTTACCTGAAGGCAGTTTGATAATTTGGCAGATGCGCTTTCCCTCCATTGTAGTCTAGAGATTGTAGAATATGTAGAGTAAGTAAACTTAGTAGAGTTGTGAGTTTTGATTACGTTGAAGTGTGGGGGTCGTAATAGGGCTATGTCTGTAGCTATCTGTAGCTATCTAGGCAGGTTCGAGTGCTTCAGCAAGCATCATGTCTAGAGCCATTGAGCGAATGTCGCGAAAGATCCAGTACACTGTTGCGCCCTCTTGCTCGCTAAAGTCTATCCAGCTTATCTGGCCCACCTCTTTGCGAGCATTCTCAACGGTGCCTGTGTCTTCCTTTCCACAGTAGTCCAGGTAGGATGATAATGCAGTCCTGCTAAAGTCAAAGTCATATCTTCTGCTGATTGTAATCATGTGTTCAGCTTCTTTAGTGACACAATCCCTCAACCGGGGCCATTTAGAATCAACTCTAGAGCAGTTTGTGAATGAACTTCGGGCCATTCCGCACAGGAATTGAAGCAGACCAGGGACAGGTTGCAAGCCCAACGCTTGACGGAACAGGTCCTGCCCTACTAATGCAAACATATATAATTCTTGCAGAACGCAATTGTGCAGAATATGGAGAATGATGGCCTCTGCGGTTGCAACAAAGTCGTCTCTCACCACCGTGAGATGCTGGGGCAACCTCACAGGCCACAAGAGCATCTCTGATTCTAGTTTCAGTACCTTTGCTCTCCAGGGTTTCCAGTGAGGGCTGTCTTTGGCAGGCACCGAGCCAAGCTCAAATTGTGCGTAAATCTCCAGCAATTGCAAAAGGTGCACTGACAGACGACAAAAGTGATGAGCAAACGTGTCTTCATCCAGGCTCCTGACAAAGTCGTCCACTTCTTTAGATTCAACCCCCTCGGGAAGCATTGTATTAGATAGAAAACAGTTCCAGGCCATTGCTATTGCACAGCCCGAGCGGGATTCCAGAGATGCAGTGGGACAGGTAAATATGGAAGGGTCCGGTGGAACACCTGGGTAACGAATCGATAGCATTGCAGCGTAACCCGGGTCAGTGAGCTCAGACTCCTTCAGGTTGAACGAATTGACCACATCAAATAAATACCTAGTAGTTGCCTCTGACTTGTGGCACAACGGGGACAGCTCAGTACCAAGGGCCAAACAGCACCTCTCTACTTGGGTAAGCGGATACCCAATCTTCACAAATGGCGTATACCTCATGACCACCTTTTCGTAAACGTCCTTCATAGTCCAGAAGGAAGCTTGTTTGCATGTAATAAATAGCGTCTTTTCGTCTGTAGGATTATCCACAATGCGGTCGTCCAAAATTTGAAGCGCGACAATCTCATGGTCATCGGAAGAATGCATATTATCGCCGTCAAGGGCGGTGGAAGCCAGAGCAACACTCGGCGGGCTGTATTGATCATAGGATTCGCTTGAACCTGACCGAATCTTTCGCAGTTGGACGGAAGCGGCCAGTTTAGCTGATCTCAGCATCCGCTTGCGACTCTTTTGCTTCAAGCTGAAAATGCATTTCACGTCACAGGACTGACAGTGTTCACAGCTTGTGTTCCCGTCCAAAACCACACACTTGACCTTGCGGTACCGACAGTAGTCGCAGGATTTGTGGTACTTTGGTCCATCGTTTGTCTTGCCAGCTTCTGCTTGGTCCTTGGCTGGTCTCTTCATGGGCATTGCATTGGCCTGAGAATTGGTGAAGCGGTTTGACGACAAACGGCTATCAAAATGTGGGGTAGATAATCCGATTGGGGCCAACGGCCTCCAGAATGGCCAACAGTTTAGAGGGAAATTGATACAAGATGAAGGAATAGCTGAATAGAAAAAGTGAAATGGATAGATTGGATACAGGCTGAAGAGAAAAAGACAGATAGTTAAAATGGTACAGAAAACTGATGCAAAACAATTAGGATGGATGATGCTACATGTTTCCGGCTAACACTTCTCGTTCGTAAAGTCCCTGGCCAGACTCGCCTAGATCAAAATCGTGAGCGTCTTTGGCATTGTTGTAGTCGTCAACAACAGTGGTCTCAACAGTAATGCCATTGCGTCGGCATCTGGTCTGGAGATAGTCACCTACAGACTCATTGGGAACCTTGACCGCACTCTTGTTATGCCACCATTTGGCCGTGAACCCTAGACCCAGCATGCATCGCACATGCTCGCTAGGATTAGGCATGCCACAGTGCCACAGAGTCAGGTCGCGGACAATTATGGACCCCTTCTTCACCGTTGGCTGCACTGGCGGTCTGACCTTTGCGTGCGCTTCTTGACATTCAGGCAATGCCCTTCCGTTGCCGTCTACATAGTACTTTGGATCTCGAAGCAGATGGGATCCTGGCCACAGCTGCGTGGACCCCGTGTCCGGAGACGAGTCAATTAGGGGGATATTAGCAATGAGCATAAACGGGCTAGTCATGTCAGGGCACATTTCGTCAGCATGAACTGGTTGTTTCTGGCTCGACTGAGGCATTGCAGTGTTACCAGAGCTAAAGTTCCAGCGACTGCCAGGTCCTAGAACGTGAAGAACCGCTTCGTGAAGCAGGGGGTTGGCAAACACATCGTCATAAATAAGGTTCTCGTGTTGCAACGGAGCTGCCTGCTGGATGTTCTCAGTGCCAAAGTTTAGCCTGTCAGTTTCCTTGCGAATACGAATTGCGTCTGGAACCATCATCTTGTTTAGCTCATCCAAGTGGTTGGGGTCAATCACGTCCTTGAGCACTACCAGCCCGTCATTACGCAGTGCCTCGATGATCTTGCGGAGGTTCCCGTCAGACCATTGTCCGCCGTCTATTTCTTCTGGCGAAGGCGTCACTTCAACCAATCCACTCATGGCAACTGCAACTGCTTCGTCAAACTAGTAGAAATAGGTTGTCAAGTATACCGACGGCACTGGCACTGCCTGCAGCGGCTATCCTGAATCGCGACCCCACGTTCGGAGGTGAACGCCGGTGAAATACGGGATCATACGACATTGATACGACATTTAAACTCTCTGGGGTACGGGAAGTGCAAACTTTGCACAGTTATCTACATAATAGTATACGGTTATAAATCAATTGACACTAGCGTCCTCGTAAGAAGGCATCTGCTGCGTCTCGGGCATCCCGTAACAGTCCTTTGAACCCGGAGCCTCCCCCACGCTTTTTACCATTAGAAGCTGCCATCTTGGACTTTGGAATTCCTTCATCATCACTGCTCTCATCGTCACTGCTATCGGAGCTGTCGCTGTCTGAAGAATCATTATCCTCGTCATCTTCTTCATCATCATCTTCTTCGTCGTCGTTATTAGTACTAGCTGGTTTTGAAGAAGATGCCGTCTTGTTGTTGGTCTGGGAGGCCGCTCCGGCAGACGTTGAAGAATTGGCCATCTTGGCTCCAATTGGAGATGGCTTAGCACTGTCAGATACTGGCATGTCCTTAGTAGCCAACGAGCTCAGCAAATCAAGTCCTGTCAAAGGACCGAGCGGAGCATATCCGTTGGGTTCATTGAGGCCCTCTACTCTGGTTTGTCCGACGGGAGTTCTGGTAGGAGTTTGAACAGATGGCCTGGCAGAGGCGGCAAGAGGAGGAGCCTTTGAAGGCGTAGTTTTGTTAGAAGGTGCCTGTGGAGGGGGAGTCTTGCTTGAGGGTGCTCTCACCGCTCGTGGCCGTTTTGCTGGCTCTGGGCTAGAGGACCGTTCCGAGTCATCAGAATCATCATCGTCGTCGTCATCGTCATCGTCATCACTAGAACCTTGCTCGTCCGAAGTGGATTCGATCTCATCTACAAGGCTCTTCTGTTCTGCGGCCGATTTTGGTTTGGGTGTGGGCAAAGACGAAGTTTTGGTGCTTGCCTGCTTTGGTGCTGGTTTAGCTTCTTTCTGAGAACCTTTGTCCTCTGTACCAGCTTTCTTATCTACTTGTTGCTTCTTTGCTGGTTCGGAAGTCTTTTCAGCAGTGGAATTGTCCTCTTTATCCTTTTCTGCCTGCTTTGTAGCGGATCGGGTAGCTTTGGTGGTTGCATTGCTTGAGTTAGTAGAGGGAGTAGCCTTAGTAGCAGCAGCAGCAGGTTTATTAGTAGCGGCAGGCTTATTAGTGTCATCAGTGGTTTGTGTTCCGTTAGTGTTGTTAGCTTCCTGTTGCTTGCGCTTCTGCTCTTCTAATTCCTTTGCTTTTTGCTCAAACAGAGCACGGGCCTTTTCTTCCTTTTCCATCAGCTTGCGCTGGCGTTCCTCTTCCTTTGCTCGCTTCTTTTCAGCTTCCCTTTCCTCTCGGGCCTTCTTCTTCTCTTCCTGAGCTCGAGCCTTTTCGGCTTCTTTTTCCTGCTTCTTGCGCTCTCGCTCCTCTGCTTTTTGGCGCTTGGCTTCTTCTGCCTTACGAGCTCTCTCTACCTTTTCTTCCTCCGTCAGCCTTCTTCGAGCTGGCTTTGGCTTTTCAGCTTCCTTTGCCTGAGTTCCATTCGCAGTGCCATTTGATTCTGGTACAGAAGCAGCGGTTTCGGTGGGCTTCTCAGTAGTATTTTCAGTAGATTTTTCAGCAGCTTTCTCAGCAGCTTTCTCAGCAGGCTTGTCGGCGGCCTTCTCAGTAGACTTTTCAGCAGGCTGTTCGGTAGGTTTTTCAGTAGGCTTTTCAGCGGTTTCCTCAGTAGGCTTTACAATAGACTTTTCAGCTGCTTTTTCAGTAGTGTCGGCAGTCTTTCCAGTAGACTTTTCGGCGACTTTTTCAGTTTTCTTCTCGGCAGTCTTCTCAGCAGTCTTCTCAGTAGTCTTGTCAGCCTCTGTCGGCTTTGCCTGACTTCGAGTGGTCCTGGAAGCAGCCTTAGTAGCGCGCTGTCTAGCTGGCTTCTCCTTCTCTGCAGTACCATTGGCAGACACTTCTACTCTACTGTTTTCTGCCGATTTGCTAATTGGAGTGCTCTGAGCAACGTGAGGGACCTCGAGTGGGCTCGACGATGGCGAATTCACCTCCATTGTCACATCCCCGTCTGCATCCCGTTGCGAAGAGGGTTGCTCTTGAGCCTGGGAACTCTGAGGTGATTCTTCAGATGGCTTATTATGGCCCACGTTAGATGACCTAGAGCTGCGATACGTCTTCTGAGAGGGTCGGCCAGGTCGAGGCGAAAGAGAAGATCTAGAGCCAGAGGTTGAATTGGGCACATTGCCTACATTACCCTCGGTTCTAGCTCCTGGCGGACGCAGCTCAACTTCTGACAGAGAGTAGTCTCGGCCAATTGGGGCCTGTGCGGGCGACGGAGGCTTGGAAGGGTCCTTGTAAAGAGTTCTGTCATCGTTATTTGGAGGAGGCAGTGAAATTTGCTGCTCCTCTCCGCTATCATCCTCGCTATCGTCGACTACCAGCGATCGTTCTCTGCGCGGAGCATGTTCTATTCGCGAAGATTCTCGCGACCCGAGCTCGATAGAGCGTTTTCGACGGTGCTGAGACAGCCGGCTCGAATTAGGGCTTTGTCTTTGTGAAGAATCGGGGCCCAATGGCACATAAGCGAAATCGTTATCGTTTTCCATGTCATCTTTTCTCAGCATCCAAATGGAGCTTCTTCGGTGTCGCTTACTACCCGCGCCACCAATAGATCTCGGGCTGCCTCTAGACAAATCGCCGCTGGCCTTTCTCTTTGATGGACCAATATAGCCAGAAACGTTTGGTCGCGCGCTGAGAGGGGAATTAAGCACTACTAACAAGGTGGAATAGTTTTCAAAAACATCATTAACAAGATAGTCAGGGTCCAAGTCGCACTCCTGGCCGTCCTGCAGCTTTGCAATGTCCAAGCTGCCATCGTCTGGATACAACTTTTCGAATCGATCGATAATATCTTCACAGACCTGCTGGAGAGTTGAGTCGGGGTGCGCGAGGTGAAGGAACTTTCGAGACTGCGAAGACGCCGAAGACTCATCTCTAGACTCATCCCTCAAACTGCGGGACGTGTATACCCTACGAGAGGGGGGCAGAACCACTACCCTGAGCTTTATCATGTCCTCTCTCGAGCTGTTGAACAAAATGGGGTCGCGAGGAGGCTGGAAAAGTTGGAGTCGCCTATTGTCCAACTTGTCTGCAGCCCGACACGTGCGACTGCATACTGTGGAATTATACTGTGGAATAATTATTTACAATAGACTATAGACAATAGATGGATAGATATTGTTAGATATATGAAGACGGATGGATAGATGGATGGATTGTTAGATATGGAAGATGAATGGATGATAAATAATTAAATGTCAGAAGTGGATTGATTTCCAAATGTCGTCTAGAACGGTGGCCTTCTTTTCGCCCAAGAGCTCAACGTCCTTTTCTTCGGATTCAACGGCTACGTTTGGAGACCAAACGGTAATAGAGCCATCCAGAGCGCCTGAGAGGAATTGAAGGTGGCCAGGCCCTCGTGGAATAATACATGCAGTGCGGATTGAGGAGGATGTGGTTCTTGTCGATGGCGGAGTTAGTCTTTTGACAATCTTGCCGTCGACAGCTTGGAACATGAACAGTTCGCCATTGTCAGAAGGGAAAAACAGGTATGGTGTTTGGAGATCTGAAGAAGGAGAAAGACAAGGGTCCAGAGTCTGAAGAAAGCGATTGCGAACCAATGGTCCAAAATTGACAAGCATGTTTCTACCGCCAGCAGAGCTCTCTCCCGGGCTACGCATGCCCCATACCCGAATCTTCTCGTCATTTCCGGATGAAACCAGGAAATCACCCGCCGGGAACCAGCAAAGGCCGTTTACAGATGCTCGATGGGCCTTGCGGTATTGCATTGGTGTCCGCGATGGCATTTCAGACGTCCGGCCCATGTCGAGCGATTCTACACACGCATTAGCTCGGCGAATGTCCCATAATCGCACTGTACCATCAGATCCTGCTGACGCCAGTTCGTGGGCAGACCGAGGAGACCATTTTACTGATAAGACCTTGCCAGAGTGTGCGACCAGAGTGTGAGACGATGAAGTAGTTCGCAAATCTAGTAGTCTCACGTACGGATGATCTGCTGCTGTAGCCACCAGAGAATGATCTCCAAGACTCGAAATGTCAAAGTTGTAAATCTTGTTCTCCAGATTGAACGAGTACGCCTCGGCCAGAACGTTTGCGTCCCAAACTTTGACCGTGTTATCAAACGATGATGATACAAATAGCCCATTATCAAACGGCCACCATTGAACGTGCGACACCCCAAACGAATGGCCATCCTTGCGAGGAATCTCCTCTAAACACTTGTAGTTTGCATCTCCTACCGAATCTACCACAGTCTCGCCCAGATCCCAAATTTTCAAACTAGCATCTCCTCCTCCCGATAGAAGAAACCGCTGTTCGAGAGAATCAACCGCCAGCGAGTTGACCGCACCTGAATGAGACTGAGGGAACTGTGTCTCTGCCCGATCCAGGGTCTTATAAAGCGCCTCGTTTGCCCGATACTTGTACTGAACCGGCGATATCGATCCTATCAGACCCTGCTGACGTCGAAGACTGTTCATAAGGCTGTCCTATCACCGAACAGATGATAAATATGCGGGGCATCCGCATCAACTGTATGGTATTGTATCGCATTGTATCATATTGTATCGCATTGTGTCCCAATATCATGTCTTTGTAGTGTGATTCCTTATATAACTTTAGACTGATCCTTTTTATGGACAAAACACTAAAAATAAAAAGTATTAAAGCGCTAGTGCGCACTAGGTCGCACTAGTGCTTCTTGCAGCATCGAGACAGGAAAAAGTAGCCAACGTTGGCCAGACCAATGCTGCTAATAACAAAGCGGACAAGACTCATAGTAATCCATCGGTCCAGGTTGGTGCTGATGGCCGCTTCGTCCTTCTCTGCTTGAGCGTCCAATCGCTTGAGCTCCTTGACTGCAGGCATAATGAACAGGAAAGTAACTGGCAATGGCGACAAGGCAAACAACGCAGAGACAACCATTGGAGTGCGGATGCTGGGCCTCAGGTACGCAGCAGCACCATAGCACAGTGCAGAAATCACCGAAGAAGCTCCAAACAGCTTGGAAGCTCGATCATAGATGCCATTCCATACCCGGACCTGCTGGGAAGGTGGAATGTTTGCCTGGCGAAGGGACGGAAACACAGTCGCGGACAGGGCTACGTTGCCAGCTACAAAGTTGGCTTGGGCAATGACTCCTCCAAGTACGAACATTACGACAACTGGTTACAAATAGAATACAAGTTTTGGTTGTTTGGATGTTCAGAATGTTCCATTGTGGTGATACACGCCACTATATAATACCAAATCGGAAGTCCGAGCAGACCCAAGATGGGGTGACTCAGGGCACCTTAGGGCACCTTAGAATTCAATGGAGAGCTTTCCGGTAGTCTTTCCGGATACCAGGTCTTCGAGGGCAGAGCCAAAGTCCTTGAGAGGGTAGGTCTTGCTGATGGACACCTTCAGCTTGTTGTCAGCAATTGCCTTGAGAACGGCAGTGGAGTGCTTGTTCCACTCCTCGGGAGTACCGATAAAGTTGAACAGGACGGGGCGGGACAATCGAATGTCCTTCTGACCCAGAGTGAGCACTGACACTGGGGGAACAGCTCCGGAAGCGTTTCCGAACGACAGCAAGTTTCCGTGCAATGCCAATGAGTTGAGACTGACCTCAAAGGTGCTCTTTCCTACGCTATCAAACGAAGCAATCACTCCCTTTCCTCCAGTAATCTCCTTGACTCGCTCAGCAACGTCCTCCTCCTTGTAGTTGATCACATATTCAGCTCCGAGGCTCTTGGCCAGGTCTGCCTTCTCCTTAGTCGAGGTAGTTCCAATGACGTGGGCGCCCAGCTGGGAGGCAAATTGAACAATCAGAGATCCAGTGCCTCCAGCAGCAGCGTGCACCAGAACGTAGTCGCCCTTCTTAACGGGATACGACTCAGTAGTGAGCACATGAGCGGTCAGTCCCTGGATGAGAATAGATCCCAGAAGCTTGGTGGACAGGCCCTCAGGAGCCTTGACAATCTTCTCGTTCTCTCCGAGAGCTACATACTCTGCCATTGCTCCTGCCTTGAGGTAGCCTACAGTGTCGCCCACAGCAAACTTGGTCACCTTAGAGCCAACCTTGACAACCTTTCCGGCTCCCTCGCGACCCAATGTGTAAGGCAATTCGGCCTTGTACAAGCCTTCGCGGAAGTACTTTTCGATAAAGTTGACTCCAGCGTACTCTGACTTGACCAGAATCTCATTGTCTCCAATCTGGGGCACGGGGACCTCTTCGTACTGGACAACCTCAGGGCCTCCAGTCTTGTGGATGCGAATGGCGTGGTGGGTAGTGGGAATAGACATTGCGCTCAGTGAAAATGGGCGGATCGCAAACCGGGGAGTTGTAGGCAATTGAAATAGTCGGCGGGAAATGGGCTTACAAATAGGCCTGATGTATTGGAGCATGCAATTTGTCAACCTTCACTCGTCAGCTTAAAGTACTGCGCCGCACTTAATAATCCCGTGTGGGGGTCGGAGAACCTATCCCGAGCACGGATGCGATCCGAGATGCCCTCGGACTGTGGAGAAACGACAATTCTCAGGATTAATGGTCAATATTACTAGGCGTTAGGACTAGAGGCTGAGAAGAAGCATGGCCTTTACCGAGTGGACTATCTGCTATGTCACAGCCATTGTGCAATTATCGTTTGCTAGAGCTATTTGAAGTTCGGATGAACTTCCGAGCCCGGAACGTAACCGGCCAAATCTGCCAACCAGAATCATTGGAACTATGAAATTATTGTAGTCATTGGCTTAATTGGCATAATTGGCCGCTATTGCTGTCTGTGTCCCAATGATTCGTTATATGTTCAGCAGCTCCCATTATGCCTGTTTGTGTCCGACCGTTACCGAAACACAATATCGCCAAGATTGTACATAAATCTTATCAGTTCTGTTATCAGTGTCTTATCAGTTGAAAGTATATAACGGACAAGACCGAGAAACCTCCCCAGACCCTGAAATTATGACACTTCGGATACTTTTCGCTAGCTAAGTTCGTCTGCCTCGCTCCACGAGATTATGCTGCATTGTCATTGGTACGATAAAGGTCCCTGATAAGACCCCTTGGCTTGCAGGTGGCTCTGAGCGGACAGCACCAAAACCGCCGGCTGGACTAGTGAAAGTTGAGCCAATTTGTATTTATTTGCCTTGTTACAATTGATTTTTCGACTCTTTCTAACTTTCCCTGGATTTCCTTGACCCATGGTTGGCCCGCATCGACAGATCTGGGGATTCCGGGCGGCCAATGAAAAATCTTATCTCGATATGCAAGTCTTATCACCTATCTCCAACTCTTGTCGTGCAATCCACCAGTTACAGACGCAGCTAGTTTTAGGTTAAATAGACTCCGTAAGCCATAGAAAATGATTCAGAATCAAACGGGCTCTCTCCAGTCTCATTAAGGAGAAACAAAATGTTGGATGAAGAAACAGTAGTCACTGTGGGAAACCTCCCCGATCCTGCAGTCAAGCGCAGCCCAAAGTCTCTAGTGCGCAGAATTGTTAATAAGTTCACAACTCGAGAAGGACTACTCGGAGATTATGATTACGCTTATTTGTTTACGCCGTCAATCCCATTCCTTTCAAAGTCTCGAACATCGCCGCCTTTTTTTGAGCTAACGTCCAAGCTCCCTGTCATTCTAGGAATTATTCTAGGACTCCAGCATGCTCTTTCAATGCTTGCTGGAGTCATCACACCCCCTATAACCATTGCATCTTCAGCACACCTCACCCCTGATCAATCACAGTACTTGGTATCTGCCTCTCTTATTGTGTCTGGAGTTTTGACTGCTGTTCAGATCACCCGGTTCCACATTTACAAGACAAACTACTATATTGGAACCGGATTGATTTCTGTGGTCGGAGTATCTTTTGCAACGATCACAATTGTCACCAAAGCAATCCCTCAAATGTATCAAAATGGTTACTGTCCAACTGATGCTGATGGAAATCAGCTGCCTTGTCCGGATGGCTATGGAGCCATTCTTGGAACTGCTGCAGTCTGCGGTCTCTTAGAGGTACTGCTGTCTTTTATCCCTCCCAAAATTCTGCAAAAAATGTTCCCGCCTATCGTCACTGGTCCGGTAGTTTTGCTAATTGGAGTGTCGCTTATCCAGTCGGGAATGACCAACTGGGCTGGCGGCTCTAATGGATGTCAGGAACGACCTACCTCAGGTATGTACCAGCTCTGTCCAACCATTGATGCTCCCCATCCTCTTCCTTGGGGTTCTGCAGAGTTCATTGGTCTAGGATTTTTGGTGTATGTAACCATTATCATTTGTGAAAAATGGGGTGCTCCTATTATGAAGAGCTGTGCAGTCGTTGTTGGACTGCTCGTTGGATGCATTGTGGCCGCTGGTGTTGGATACTTTGATCGATCTTCCATCGATGCTGCCCCTGTAGCTAACTTCATGTGGGTTCAAACTTTCCGTCTTCGAGTATATGGCCCTGCAGTGCTGCCAATGCTGGCGGTTTATATCACCACTACTATGGAGGCAATTGGTGACATTACTGCCACTTGCGATGTCAGTAGACAGCAAGTTGAAGGGGAAGTTTACGAGACTCGAATTCAGGGTGGTATTTTAGCTGATGGTTTAAACTCAATCCTCGCTGCTCTCATGACAATTCCTCCAATGTCCACCTTTGCTCAGAACAATGGTGTCATCTCTCTTACAAAATGTGCAAACCGCGTTGCAGGTTACTGGTGCTGTTTTTTCCTTATCATTATGGGTATCTTTGCCAAATTCGCTGCTGCACTGGTTGCTATTCCATCCGCTGTTCTTGGTGGTATGACTACCTTCCTTTACACTTCGGTGGCAGTTTCTGGAGTTCGAATCATATCTTCAATTCCCTTCACTCGACGGGATAGATTTGTTCTCACTTGCTCTCTGGTGTTTGGATTTGGTGCCATTCTAGTCCCAGACTGGTTCAGTTATGTCTTCACCTACAGCGGGGACAATCAGGCATTACAAGGTTTCCTGGACGCTCTTGTTCTCGTATGTGAGACTGGTTTTGCTCTGGCTGGACTAGTGGGCCTACTTGTTAACTTGTTCCTTCCTCAAATGAGCGACGATGATGTTCCTGAGATGATGGGATTGGAACCTTCACTTATTCACAGAGAGGACTCTTTCGAGCAGGAGCCAACGCAGAAGTATTGATTGCCTACTATTATTTAGCTGTTATTTTTTGTTATTTTTTGTTGTTGTAAAGTGTTAGCATCCAATATTATTGTTATTTCATTATTGTTACAAAATTATCATATCTTGTCTATTCGTTAGTTGTCGACAGGAACCTTGTGAGCCCAAGGATGCTCACCCTCTCCCCACATGATGTCCGACAACTTGTTCTTAGCGTAGGCAGCGTACTTGCCATCCACAGGAATGGACAGATCCTTACCAGCAGAGGTTCGGATAGTCTGAACTGGGGCAACAAAGTAGGCAGTTCCGACAGAGAAGGCCTCAACAATGCGGTTCTCCTCTACGGCCTCCTCAATCTCGCCAATAGTGAATTCCCGCTCAATCACGTCAGCTTCATCACTGACTCCATCGCGCAGTAGTTCCAAAACGGATCGTCGAGTTACTCCGGGAAGAATTACACCAGTGGACAGAGGGCAGGTAAGAATCTCGTTTCGCCCCTCCTTGTTCTTCATGACCACAAAGAAGTTAGATGCACCAGCCTCAGTTACGAGTCCCTTCTCGCCCAACAGCCAAAGCACTTGGTTGTACCCCTGAGAAATGGCCTCGCGGTTAGCCAGCAGAGTAGGTCCGTAGTTGGCTCCTAGCTTGGCGTAACCAAATCCACCGGGCCAGGCTCTAGCAGTATCAGGAGAAGAGCAGTACAACTTAAGAGGATCCTTGTTCATAGGAGGGAACATGGTGGCCATAATGACAAACTTGGCCTTAGAAGGAGTCTTGATTCCGACAGTGTTATCAGTTCCCATAAGCAGGGGTCGCATGTAAATGTAGTGACCAGGCATAATGAATCGCTCATCAAGCTTCAGGAACATCTCCAGCAGCTTGACGGCTTCATCAACATCGACACGGGGAAGGCACAGTCTATCAGCCGAGTCATTGAGTCGTCTCATGTTGTCGTAAGGTCTGAACATACGAACGGACTTTCCATCATTGGATCGGTAGGCCTTCATTCCCTCAAAACAGGTGACAGCATAATGAAGGACCATGCAGGAAGGATCCATCTGGAAAGCACCATACTGGTGAATATGAGGAGTAGACCATCCGGTAGTAGAGTCATAGTCGACCTCGACAATATGATCAGTAGGATGGTTAGGAGGAAGGTCAGTAGGGACCTCAAACTGGAGACGAGTCTTGGCAGGCTCGATCACCACATTAGCAGCAGAAAAAGTAGACGAAGTAGAGGTAGAATCGACAGTCATTTCGTCTTCGGGGTTGAAAAATATCGCAAGTGACAAATTTCAATCCTTTTATGTCCGGCCGGGGAAAAAGTGCCGATGAGTAATCCCGCCGACTACCGCACCGTTACACGGCTCGACGCCATTTTTCTCGACTGACAAGATAGCCGATCCGGACTGCAAAAATAAAAAAAAAAGAAAGAACTACAGAAAAAAGATAATATCAGTTTTGACAATTCCATCCACTACCTCTTTTGTCTTCTCCATTGAAGGAAAGAAAAAATTTTTCGCCAGTCAGTGCAAAAATGCCTCCTGTCGGAGTCGAACCGACGATCGCCTCATTACGAGTGAGGTGCCTTACCAACTTGGCCAAAGAGGCAATTCGCACAGAAAATTTTTCAGTATCATCAGATATCGTCTCTTTTTGCAGAATTTTAGGAATTTTGGCAAATTTTGACACTTAAAGGCATATTATAATATTTTATTGGTCACTAAAGTTATTCATGTATTTTTCAGCAGCATTGTGTGCTGTCTGTGCGCATTATTATCGCATGAATTCCTGCTCAAATTCGGATGGTGCACGGCTGAAACATCCCCCTGAGTACCCAGAAGTCTGAAATTTGAAGCACCAATTGATTTTAAACAATCGAAACAATTGATCACTTAAGTACATTGTAAGCTTCAAATAGTTTCCATATGATCAGTTGTTAGTATAGGGCAGTGGGCCTATGATTATTCATTGTCACCTCTTGCACAGGCTACTTAACGTGTGCAAGATAACGCCAGCCAGTCTCGCGCGACCTGTCCAGGTCCATCGACAGCCTTTCAGGAAGCCTTACAACAGGATTATCGACAACTCCATCTCTGGTCCGTTATAAGTCATTCCGCACCATAATGCAGACTTCTAGTCAATGCTGCCGCCATTCCTATGACTCCATAATCTCTATTTTTTACCTGAGGAGTGCTGCGTCGCGCCGCATGATTGGCAGGGCACTTGCCCTTTTAATCAAACTCTAAATTACACCATATACAATGACAGAGCAAACGATTGTTAACGGTTCGCAAATGCTTTGCACAGATGTGGATAGTTTCGTCTTTGAATACACAGGTAGAGATAAAAAGCTAAGAGACTGGCTCTACCTTACTTTGCCTGTAGCTAGGACACTGGGAGCATTTCGTGGCGACCCTGACCTAATTGTTGTCAACGGCGGTTCCCCTGGCCCGTCCAAAGTGATTCACAGAGCCCTAGCCAAGTTTGGCATTAAATTCCATAGGACAGTTATTGCCAGTACTATCATTATACGACTGATAGGTGGTGTTCATTCCGTAGTTACATCCCTGGGGGAAAAAATGTGTAATGCTGCTCTCGATGACTTGGTTCGTCGCAGTTCTGAGGAAATGCAATTGAAACGTGATGACATCAAACACTGCATTGAGACAGCGGGCAAAGAAGACACTCGATTGTCTGCCAATGTTGACCAGTTTTTAGAAATTGTGCAGGATACCTTTGGGTACGTGCTTCCGAGAAAAATAACTGATAAACCTGGGAGAAAGAGAATGAGCTTTATAAAAGCTCCTGATTTTTCTTTTCATCCACTATTGGCTTATTTGGCTCCATTCAAAAACCGCCAACTGGTCAGCAGTGTGTTTGGGGAAATCTCGTCTTCAGATTCTGCCAAGGGAATTTTTGATGCCCTTCTTTTTATTGGAGGTACCGAACTGCAGGCGGACCTTTCCGTCAATGTAGATCTCGAACTTGGCAAGTATAAGGGCAAAAAATGTTTAACGTCCTTGAAGGTGACCATTTTTGACATGACGGCTGGCGGGTTGCTTGAGCTGTCGCGGAATACGGACATTAATGACAAAGATCGACGTATGTTGCGATCTGCTGCCAAGTTTAAAGCAAAGGAGGGATTGGACTTAATGCGTTTACTGAAGCGTCTGATCAGTCTAAGCGAGATAACTCCGGTGACGATTGAAGAAGTTCGATCCGAGCTTTTTGGAGATTCTGATTTCCCACTTGAAGTTTTCGATGACATAACCATGTGGTCGGCAGAACGCTGCGCTAGAATATACGGAAAGCTTCCACATACAGTAAACCGTACAATTGCGTATTATGAAGATATTTGCAACCAGGTGTCCGACGCGAAAAGCGTCCAAGCTGACGAAATGGAGGAGAGGATATTGAGGTTAGTAGCCACTCACCCGTCAGCAGTTACGGTGACCCCGACGGAGGATTTCGACTTGCAAGTAGATCCCCCAGACGGGTTATCATTTCCGACAGTATCGTTTTCGGGATTGGTTCCTGATGGTGACAAGGCCTCTGTATTATCCGCCGATGCTCTTTCTATCATGTTTGAGATGGCCTCACTTAGAGTGCGTCGCAATTTGCGCGAAACTGTACCCATCAACCAATTGGATTGCATAGAGGATATCGATAAGGACTCGCTAGAGGCGTGTGCCCAAATTATGTTCCCAAACAATGCGGATGCTGTAAACGAATTGATGTCTTTGTTCGAAAATTCCAGGCGCGAGGTTTTTCAAGTTCAACTACAGTATCTGACTAGAGATGCGCTAATGCGCATTGGGGGAGACCAATATGAGATTCCTTCAAACGCTTCAGAGTCATTGGCTCTGGCTTATGCCATACAGTCGGTGAGGAACACAGACCAGGAGACGGAAGAGAGTGACTATTCTCCTGAACCTGCTGATTTCTTCTGATATAGGACGGAAGCGAAAACGCAGTCCCGACTCTGACTCAAACTCTGAGGCAAGTGAGAGCTCGAGACATGTGGAGGATCAGTCAGAGGTAGTTGTTAATTGGAACAACTACTGAGCGATTTGAACAACAAATCCCTAGAAATATATGCGAGTTGTTACAAAACATGCCCATCAGTAGTCGGCATAAGAGTCCGCGAATACGACAACTGCTATTAGAGTATCAGGGCTGTATGCGCGTGCAATGTATCAAGATGAAGTTGCCTTACCAGGACTTGAGCGTCTGCTTCAGGACAATATTATTCTCACTGGAGATGGCCTGTGGGTCGCAAGACAGATTAGGACGCATGTTCCAGATAAGGTTGTTACCGAGATGCAGATCTTAGACGGCTGTTATACGTCGGGAGCGCAACCGAGAATAGACGATCTCTAGCCGTCCGTATCCCCTGATTTTTTTGTCATCTCCGAACAGTCCACTACACTATGAAGTTTCTACAACTTGCAATATTGACTGCTTTGGCAGGAACTCTCCTTGCTAGCGACGTTCCTTCTCTAGAGTTCAAGATTGATGACTATTCTAACTATTTGGTCAACATTACTATAGGTAGCCCTGGTCGTCCATTGACGGTATATCTACGCACAAACACCAGCGACTTAGCAGTTTATCCATCAAACGATACTTACTGCGCAAAGACTGAAGAGGAGAAGCGTATAGCAAACGAGGAGGGGAGATATATCATATGTGATGTGCCCAACGCTTTTGATTACAACTCGTCATCATCATTTAGTTGGAATGATACCGAATTCTTTCAACGCGCCTATTATTGGAAAGGCAAGATGGCCACAGAAAAAGTGTCATTAGGTGACATGACGATCGAGAATACTGACATTGCCATCCCATTAGATCACGGCTTCGCCCCAAATGTATATTCTAGGTTTGGTCTTGGTCCCGTTGACAGAGAGACTGCCGATGAGCGATACCCCAATTTCCTTCTCCGGTTGTACCAACAAGACCTAATCCCTGCTCATGGATTTTCCTGGTATACCCACACCGACGGCGACACTGGTACGCTCTTGCTTGGTGGGATTGACCATGAGAAATATTCAGGTGACCTGCAAGTGATGCCTTTTTTGCCCCAGAACAACGAAAGTAAAGGCGAGGCCCTTTCAGTAAACCTTAACGGCATTGCGGTTTCGCTCGCAAATGATGGGTCTGATGCTGAAATGCTCCTACCATCCACCATTAACGTCGTACTCGATGCAGGGTATACAATTCTTCCCAGGGATGTCTTGGATGGTATTCTCAATGCTACTGGTTATATAGATATAGATGGTGGTGCTTTCCGAGCGGGAGTATGCGGTGTTGTGGGATCTCTGGTGTTTTCACTTAATGGAATGGAAATTGTAGTTCCATTGAGTGATTTTATGGTTCCTCTTCCAAGCGATCTTTTTGACAATATCGAGCAATTCCGTGATAAGCCGATGTGTGAGCTGACAATAGCTAGCACAATTGAGGACTATTATGTACTGGGAGGAAGCGTATTACGCCATTTGTATGTGGCATATGACCTTGAAAACAGACAGGTGGCAATGGCGCACGTAAACCATGATTCAAAATCGTCGAAGGTTAAAGCGATTGGTTCAGATGGCATTTCGGGACATACACGTACACCTAGTGAGGCAGCTGAGTCAATTACGGTGCGAAATCTGACAGCCACTCTGAGTAGGATGTCATTCACAACTGGTGCAGTTACTGGAACTGGCACCAGTACTGGAATTGGAACTAGCACTAGTACTGGAACTGGAGCTAGTACCTCTACTGGAGCTAGTACCAGCTCAAATGGGTCAAGTGGGGTTCGCGCTACCGTTGGGGGATTTCTGTTAGGTCTTCTATGTATGCTGGTGTAGGCAACAGATATTAGCGATTGATCCAAATGAAAGGGCATGGGTTATCGACGATGCCGTGTACAGGATTCAGGAACTCAGGGCATCTATTGATGTGCAGTGCTTCTATAAGATATGTGTAAGATTAGACATTCACCGCGTATCAAACGGTTTGCACCTATTCATCGAGGCAAGGTTAGATTATGAATCCTGATATTGCTCAAGAGTGGTTACAATTTGTATTATTTTTTTAGATCGAAGACTACCACGATAAGAAGCGGACACATTGATATAATCTGTGTAGCTTCAGTTCAACCACTAAGAAAGCCCTTCATTTAGCATATATCTAGTTGTAGACAATCATCGGAGTTTTTAACAAAAAGTTGCTCATCAAGACTGGGCTACTGCACTCGTAAATAACATATACTAGAAATGTGAGTTCAGAAATCCATTGAATGCGCATTTTCCCCCCTTTCCGAGCTAATGATCATTTATAACTGTGTACAACGAGGTAAATTGCTAAAGCCATAGCTTTCCAGGAAAATGAAAATGTGCTTCGTGCGCTTCGCTGTCACATTTGTGATTTGTATAAAGGCCAATATTCTCGGGATTTATATCATTTGCTGGTACTGCTGTTGAATAGTCCGGAAAAAATTCAGGGTTTGTGTTAAAGTCTTCGCTCAGTAGTGAAAACCCACCACGGATTCCAGATTTCTGCAGACAGTCGACAATTCTCCGGCGATACTCGTTGTCTGCCGGTGAATTTCTCGCAGCGCCGCTGGAATAAACCAGACTGAATGCGTCAGGTTGCTGGATGATCTTGGCCGTGACGTTATTCGCATCGAGACATCGAGTGAGGTTGTTCCATTCGTTGGACGACACCTTGCCGCGAGAAGCAATAGTGGCCTGTAAAATTGCGAACCAGTGGGTACTCATAGCAAGTTCCAAACGGTATCGCTTATTTTATAATAGGTGCTGAATGCATTGACAACAAGGTGTGTTGCTTTACCCCAAATGCAAAGGCGGTTTGGCGGGCGGTGATGAAATGGAGCAAGGCGGGGTCGGGGCTGGAAGGGTGCACCTCATATTCAGTACCATTTCCGGTTAAGAGCATCAGAACGTGCTAGTATGGGTAAGATAAAAATTCATCATTACTTACCATCTCAATGTTGTGGCCTCTGAAGCCCTGAGTTTTCCTGACCATAATACAGTGATACAACCATGAATTGACCCTGTACGTCGGTTGGCTATGATCATCCATGCCTTATAATAATTGCAGACCACGATCTGACAATAATAATGGATTACCCGGCCACATTTCTCGACAGACAGATGCAACGAACGTAAAGTAGATATAAACAGGATCTGTGATCGGCATTTCAGTGTTACTGATAATCTTATCAGAGACCTGATCGGCGCGGATAGTCAAGCAGCGGTGTAGGTGCTATTTAGTTGTTGCGGTTTCGGTTGCGAGTTTATCCCAGTTGGTTATCGGAATATTTTATATCAGTAGGTCACAAACAGTTAATGATCCAAGTAATATTGCGCCAACTATATCCTATTGCGATGTCATTTATGTGTTAATCAGAACCAGTGTATACTGCACTTGTCAATAAATTCTCCAGGCAAAGTTGCGCCTTGTTTTCATCTTCACCTAGCTCTTTAAAAAGTTCAGTGAACGAACCTTTTCCATGAATAACCCGAGCGAGGGCCCGCCTGTACATATCAATGTAAAGCAGGTCTTTGATCGTCTTGTGGCCGACCACCCGACGGAAGTATTCCTGCTCCTCAGGGCTCGTTGGGTGAATATCCAACAATTCATTGACAATTTTGGTATATTCCTTTGACCACAGGAATGGGCGGCTCCCTGTAACTTTTTTCTGCTTGACCTTGAGGTACTTTGTGAGATCGTATTTTTTGATCCGTGCATTGAACTTGCTTTCTAGCCAGGAATACGCAGCGGCCATTCTCATGTACCTAGAGCGGACAGATTTCCTTAGATATGCCTTGGCAAGACGATCTATCACATTTTCATCTAGATGACCAAGAGCAACTTTATGAGCCGTGATAGGTTGGCCCTGTTCGAATGACTCGAGATCAAAGTCCGCACCTTGACTTGCAACGAATTCCGAGTATTTCTCATTTGAAATGTGGCTTTTCGCCAACACTAAGGACGTAGGAACTGGAATCCATCCTAATTGGTCACGTCTACAGTCACGATCAATGCGCCAAAAAATACGTTTGAGCTGTTCAATTCCCAACACAACTTGCGCCTCAAACCCCATTAATAGTCCCAAAAAAGCCTCCACCTTCACGGCCAGACCACCCAGTGACTCCCCATTAATGTCCGTCACCCTGAACTCTCTGTCCTCCATGGTCATCTGAACGACTTCCGCATTGTGCAATACAA